>LOJH01008301.1:13987-29770 GCA_001685095.1 Ellobius talpinus | reverse complement strand
CTTTAAGTTGTGGCAGGACTAAGCCCCTCCTTATTGCATTAAGACTGAGTATGGCATCCCACTACAGGGAATGGACTCCAATAACCTAGCTCATGCACCAGTGATAGATCTTGATTCCTACTGCCAGGTAGCTCAGAGATAGTCCAACCTTCACCACTGCCTCCCAAATCTGCAACTCCTAGTTTGGTCCCACGGAGTCTCCACAGCTGTCAGTCTAAAGTTCATGATTTTCCATGAGCTTGTTTCAGCTGTTTCTGTAGATTTCTCCAACAAGATCTTGACCTCCCTTGCTCATGTATGTTCTCCTCCCTATCTTCAACTGGATTCCTGGAGATCAGCCTGGGGCTTGGTTGTGGATCTCTGCATCTGGTTCTGTCCATTGCTGAATGAAGACTCTATGATGATAGTTGGGGTAGTCACCTAATCTGATTATAGGGGAAGGCCAGTTCAGGCTCCCTCTCCACTATTGCTAGGAATGTTAGCTGGGGTCATCCTTGTGGATTCTTGGGAATTTCCCTAACACCAGATTTCTCCCTAACCCATAGTGGTTCTCTCTAACAAGATCTCTCTTTCATTGCTTTACCACCCTGAACCTCTCCCCCCTTAACCAATCCATTCCCTCATGTTCTCATCTCCCATCCCCTCGTTTTACTGCCCTCCCACCCCCAGTTTTCCCAGGAGATCTCTTATAATTCCCTCTTCCCTAGGCCATCCATGTATCTCTATTGGGGTCTTCCTTGTCACCTAGCTTCTTCTGGAGCTGTGGATTGAAAGAAATTAAAAGAAAGTTTAAACAGTGAAGGAAACCATCAACAACAGAAAGCTGATGTGAATGTAATTAGACAGGGGTCCAAATTCCAGCCCCATCAAGTAGTAGACCTTGGCAGCTTCAGTCACACGGTTCTGGTCTTAGAGTCAAAGACACAAGAAAGGGGTTTACAATTTCTATACATGACTCTGGAAAGTTTTTGAGTCTAAGTATGTATATCCCCACGTAAAGGCCGGGAGGGGACACTGAGTGAAGCTCTGAAGGTGAAGCCTTGATTGCTTTTGAAATCCCAAGATTTTTTTGACACGTCAGAGTCATGGAATACCTGCCAAGGAAAGCTGTAAACTGGGTGTGGAACCAGCCCAAGAGACAAATATGTTGCAGTCAACAAAGCTGAAAAGTACTGGAGATCTAAGGAGCCCTTGACATCAGATATAGATATACAGAATTTGGAGTTTGTCCTTCTGGCTTCTGGGCTTTCTTTTGATGCAGTATTTCTATACCAGGCTCCCTTTCCTCTCTATTGGAATGATAATATATATTTTGTGCCATTTTATGTTGGAAGAATGTGATCTGATTTTTTATTTTGATTTTTACAGTTAAGAGACTACGTGAGTCTCAGAAGAGACTTTGAACTTTGGGCTTTTAAATATTGTTGAGATTGCAATAGATTATGGGGACTGGATGCATTTTTGCGTTGTGATATGGCTACAAACCTGTGGGGTTCAGGGACTGGAATGTGGTGGTTTGAATACAAATGACCTCCATAGGCTCATATTTGAATGTTTAATTACCAAGGATTGGAACTGTTTTATAGGATTAGTAGTATTAGGAGGTGTGGTCTTATTGAAGAAAGGGTGTCATTGGGGTGGGCTTGAGGCTTCAAAAGTCCGTGGAAGGCCCAGTCTCTCTCTCTGCCATTGGATCAGAATGTAGCTCTCAACTATTTCTCCAGCACTATGTCTGCCTGCCTTCCACCACTTATTGCCACCACTTTCTTGCCAATGCAAGAAAGGAAGGAAGGAAGGATTTCTTTTATCTACAGTTTGTGGGTGTCATTCTTCATGGTGGGAAAGCCATGGTGGCTGGTCACGCTACATCCTCAGTCAGAACAAAGAACAGTGAAAGCTGGTGCTCACTTTGCTTTCCTTTTCTGTTCAGCCCAGAACCCTAGCCCACGGGACGACACTGACCAGTCAACGTGTGTCTTCTCTCCACAATTAACACAACCTAGAAACTCTTTTATGAACACGTACAAAGGTTTTTCTCCTGGATGATTCTAGACCCTGCCAATTTGATGATAATTACTATCATCCAACAGATGTATATATCTTCTCTTTCCTCCATTGAGGCATGTGGGAATGCCTTGCCTTGAGGCAGGTCTGAAAAAGGAATGCTTCTATTTCAAAATGCTTTTATTACATTATTTATTTATTTGTTTGTTTGTTTGTTTGTTTATTTCATAGTGTTGGGGAAGGATCCCAGTGTCTTGTACATATTAAGCAAGTTTTCTGTCTGTCTTTCTGTCTTCTTGTCTTGCTTCTTTCCTCATTCCCTCTATTCTTTCTTCTCTTTTCTTTTCCTTTCTTCTATTTTCTTCCCGGCTATCCTTCCTTCCTTTCTTTCTTTTCTAATTTCTTAAGGAAGGGTCCCATATACTTCCTTTGAACTTTGAAGGTATAGCCATACTGCCTCTGTCTCCTGCATGCTAAAATCTCAAGTGTGCACCATGGCACCAGACTAGGATGGATGACCTTTGATTATTTTCTTCTATAAAGATAGAACTATTTTATTCCTTCAAATGGATAAAATATCTATTATTATCTAGTGAAAAAGTCCACATTTATGAATCATCTACATTAAAATGTACTTATTTCCTGGTCACAGAGATGTTTCAGTGGGTAAAAGCACTCCCTGCCAAGCCTAGTATCCTGAGTTAGATACTAACTCAGACATTTTCCAACACTGACATCATGGAAAGAGAACTGACTCTTGCAAGTCTATGTGTGCTGCGGTTATTTTTATGATGTACTCAAGATATTATGCGTGCTGTGATTCTAATTTTATTTTATTTTTCTGCTAGGTGATAAAGCAAGTAGTTCAATATGTATAGTTCATAGAAGAATTTGTTGTCACAAAATATAGCTCCCATCTTAAATGGAATAAAGGAAGTTTATTTTCGAGCTATTTTTGAGTAACCATGGCTGAAGAATACAGATTTAGGTTACTTCAATCCATTTTCCAAAGTGAAACCAGTTTCAAGAAGTTTTATAGTTTTGCAAAACAAAGAACTTCATAAATCATAGCATGTTAAAAATACATTGAAGGGTACATCAGAAGGGAGTTAGTTACAACAAGATGGGATAAGCCCTACTGTATTCCCAAGATGCTAGCAGATGCCATTCTTAGTTTTTGGTTAGTAGGAGCCAGTACTCTGCTAAGTTAATAGCTTCCTAAAGGTTTTTGTCTGTTAGTCACAGAGTGTTAGTTTTGTCCCAGTGGTAGGAATGCAATGGTTCTAGGGGCTAAAGCAAACCCAAGAGAAGTTAATTAGTCTCTGGACCTGTAACAGTCTACCCTCTCCACAGCATCAAAACCCTAATCAGTCAGTCTCTAAAGATGCAGCTTCTTTCCAGGACTCTTGTTTTCAGTTCCCAGCTAATGCTTTAAAGCAAGCAACTTAGCACATGGTGAACAGTGCATGCTCACTCCGAAGAAGCAAATGCTTTTATACCAGCTGGAACATGCAACAATATGTTAAAACAACATGAATTTGTTTCTATACGAATCCATTACATACACACTTCTCCAGAGAGGGTATATAGGCGTTAACAAGCAGATGTCCAAGTGCTCTGCCTCATTAGGCAGCGAAATGGCATGGGCTATAATATCTGACATGACACAGCCACTAGTATGACTGCAATAAAACAGCAGACCTTAGCAAATGCTGGTAAGTATGGCAAGAAACTTGAACCCTCTACACGTTTCTGATAGGAAGGAGAGTTGTCCTGTTGCTTTAGAGAGCCATTTGGCATGATTTATATTCCCATTTGTAAAAAAGAATGTTCATACAAAGGTAGACACAAATATATTTATCAGCCCCACCAGTTAAGACCCAAAGAATCTACCCAAGGGAAATCAAAGGATGTATTCCTACAAAAACTGGCTGCAAATGTTCAAAGTAGGTTTTCTAATAATAGTTAAAATATAAATAACTAAGGATCTCTCAACTGACAATGGATAAACTAAATGGGCCAGATTCATACAGTGGAGTATATTTTGTAGTAAAGAAAGAACTAATTCATGTCATGATGAGTGAAACTTGAAAGTATTATGCTAAGTAAAAATATCTATCATAAGGAAGCATGTGATATGATTCCATTTACATGAAATAGTCAAGGAAAGTCAGATCAACAGAGATGAAAAGTAGGTTCTTGTCACATGTCATGACATGTCATGAGGGGTGCGAACAAGGAATGGCTGCAAACTGGTAATAGAAAGCTTTGCAGTTCCAAAATTGGACTGTGGTAATGACTGCACTACTTTGTAAATTTGATTTTTTAAAAGATCATCCAATTGAGAAGTTAAAATGGATGAATTTTATGGGACGCAAATTAGACTTTCATAAATCTGCTTCAACTATTTACAATTCTAGATTGCAGCACTTATACTTGCTGGAAGAATAAAATAAAATGCAGCAACTCTTAAATAATATTCTAACCCAAAACCAAGTAACACAACAGGCTAAGATGCAAAGCCTAATTTCAACTTCTTTATCATGTTTTGACAGATTAGTGGTGGTAAAATGGGAACAGAACCTTTTTATAGAAGCTATTGAAATGAGACTGAACTTTTAGGAAAAAATAAAACACGTGTTTTACAGTGAAAGTTTTGTGGAGATCTTAAGTTTTCAACAATTAGGTTAGAAATGATTGATTTCAGGAAGGTTTCGCTAGATCAAATCTATTAGCTTGTTCATACGATTAGTCAGTGCACAGTAGTCTTATTGATCAGTTATTCACCCCAAAGTCTACTAGCTAATATTTACCACTCATAGTATAATTAAACTTGAACTAAGATTACTATTAAATAAAGGTCATTCAAAAGTTCTTAAGGAAAATATAGGCTTGTTTGTAGGAGGATTACCAAGGAATTCTTTCTCAGAAAGTAGTTGTTTAGAAATCAATAAGAAATTTAAGGTTGTGGGTGGATTTCAACACTCACAGTGCCCTTGCTGATCAAAATCAAGCATTTTATCCCTTTACACAAAGCTGATATAAATCTTTAAAACAGATGCCTTCCCAGTCAGCGATGAGTAAATTCATAGTTCTGTAATCAAATATCCATATTAAACTAAAATAATGAACTAACCATCCATGTTTGTTCATGTTCGTGAAAGCATAATAGCCCTGTAAATAGTCCTACCTCTGAGTTAACAATATAAGGTTGTCTAACCTTTGGAACTACACACTTGAATCCCCAGTGTGATCTCCAGGATTTCTTCTTAATGGACACATCATAATGCACAGTATGGAACTCATGATAATGCCACTCCCATAGACAGTGTATACGGATCAATCAGGGTAATTAGAATTTCTGAAACTTCATCATGTCTTTGAACTTGGGACCTTAGACTTTGTCCTTTCTAAAACTTCAGAAAGCATGGAGAGACTGCTATAAATTGCAGTCATCCCATGGGCTACAGAATACGAGAATTTATTACTCCCATCAGGTTCTGACTCTCTAGAAAGTTTCCCTCTTTTTCTCTTCTCACTACACTTCTAGCATTTAGTAGTCTTAACACACAGACAGCCACACACACACACACACACACACACACACAGACAGCGATTAGTTGCATAATCACAAGTCCAGCACTTTGTCCTTGTTTAGTCCAATCATCCTTTCTCATCATTTCCATTGTTTCCTTCTTTTTTTGTTTTTTTCCCCACTGTTTCCTTCTTTAAGCTCAATTATAAAAACGTTTTATTATTTTAATTTGTGTTTTGTGTGTGTGTGTTCCGTCTTTCTGTCTCTTTCTGTCTGCTTGGAACGATGTGTATACAGTACAGGTTCTCATGGAGGCAGGAAGAGGGAATCATCCACAGCTGGAGTTACAGGTGGTTATGAGCTAACTTACATGGGTCCTGGGAACCAATCTTGTGTCTTCTAAAAGATCAGCAACCACTCTCAACCACTGAGCCATCTCTCTCACTCCAATGGCCAAAGTTTTAGCTGCATATGGTTTTTCAGGGCATAAGATGAAGGACCTTGTGCATACTGGGAAAGTGCCTAACTCCTGAGCTACTTCACCAGCTAGTTTCACGTGTGAGTAAAAACATGCAATATTGGGTTTTATGAGAATTTTAATTATCATTTTCTCAAGTGTAGAGTGTCAATCTGGAGGCAGTTCTGTCTAGACTTTGCTGTCACATTCATGCTATTTTACATATATGCAAATGAATTAGAAATTGCTTCATGATGAATCTCTCTCTTATAATGGCACAAAGGGGTTTTTTATTGCTTTATTTCTCCACCACTACACACCCATGTTAAATGAGGAATGCTGGAATTTCAACAGAAGAGCCCCTTATGTTTTTCTGGTTAGACACCTTGCTTTCCTTTAACCATGTATTTCCAGTTGCCTTTGGGATGGCAGCAGGCCTTAGGCCTAGCCTGCTCTGGACTGTGATCTTTTCACCTCCTTGCTTCTCCCCACTGACCACACACACAGGCTCTGCTTGTGTATAAAACAATTCATGTAAAGTGGATGTGTTAAAGAATGACATGTAGGTCTTTCTAAGCTGGTTATTTTCCTTCTTGCCTCCGAGGCAATTTTATAAGAGACAATGTTATATTTTAATTCCTGACTTGTTTTATTTTTCCCCAGCAGTCACTGTCTGAAAAGCAGTCTTAGAAGTAAGCAATAGAAAATGTCAAAAAATTAATAAGGTCATAGACTGTCTATTGTAAATAAAATGTGCATATAAGATAACAGATTTGTGTATGAGGTTGAAAGAGGTCTAGGAGCCAAAGAGAGAGAGAAATACTCAGTGACTTCACAGACATGACAATTAGGGAACTGTTTGGTTAACTATCTATGTCTCTTTTGCATACTAAAACGAACAAGAAAAATTTTAAGACATGGCATGAATGTGATTGTTTTCTATGCAATGGCTTATGCTTTGTAGCTTTAAATGCCACAAATCTACTATAAGATATTTTTGGACATGAGAAACCTGACACAGGCCTCACTAGGCTAAAATCAAGTTACCAGCTGAGCTACCGGCTTCCTTTTGGAGCTCCAGGAGAGAGCCACTTTCTTTTTTTTCTAGAGTCTTGAAGTGTGTTCATTCCTTGGCTTCTAGCTCCTTCCTCCACTTTCAAAGCCAGTAACAGTGGCTTGAGTTCTTATATTGCATATCCTTGGTCACCAGTTCTTCCTTACCCCTCTACATGTACACTCCCTTGGGATTGCATTTTGTCTGCTCAGATAATGAATAATCTAAGATCATCTCACACTATTGTTCAGAACTTGAGTTCTCCAAATTACTATGAGTTGATGGCTTAGAAAGTGGTCAAATTTTTAGGAGGTAAGTTCTACAGAGATGAAGTCAGATCACTGGGGGGATACCCCAAAGAAGATACAAGTGTCCAAGATTATGCTTATCTTTCTTTTAGCTTCCTGGACTCCAGGAGGTAAGCAGCTTTCCCCTAATATGCCCTACCTACCTACTTTCTTACCACTAACCTAAAGTAATAGGACCAAGGAATTAAGGGATGAATCTCTGAAACCAAGAGCTCAAATAAACATTTTTTCAAACTTTTTAGCTGATGATCTCAAGTATTTTGTTACAGTGATGGAAAACTACTAATTATTTTTATTGCCAACTGTCCAACTCAGTTCTCTCTGCAAAGTTCCTTTTGCTATGATATTTAACCTAGTCACACATTCATGGAATTTTGGCATAGATATTATTGGGAATATTTTTATCACAGTAAATAATTGAGGAAATGCTTGCTTCTACTTCTTTCTATTGGGAATGTAAAATATGAAGTGTCTAGGGAAAGAACAGAAAAAGTAACAATGCAAACCTAGTAAATACATTCAGTATTTGATACCTAATGGTCTCTTTGGAAATCTGTCACTGGAGAAGACCATTTATGTGCTCAGAGTTGTTCATCTGAGTGCTGTTGGCATCATCAGAAAGAAGTTAAATAATCCAAATGTCTTCCAGCAGTACATTGGTTAATAAATAATCCACAACACACTTGTTTACATCCGTACTTTATTGCTGCACCAAGAGTTGCTCTAAGAGCTAACAGTGTGAACAGTTAACATTTTGCCTGAATTTTGAAGATGAGACACACTCGAGGCTTATGAACATGGTTTTGGCTTCTCATGTCCTGTATTGTTGCAATTCTGGCATCAGCCTGTGCTGAATGTCATCCAGAAAGTCACACTTTATTGGAACTGGCTAATAAGATATCTCCTTCAGACACATGAGAAGTGAATGCAGCTGGTAGTTGGTATCACAAAATCATTTTTTAAAGCTGTGTAAATCTCTTTAGGACTTTACTTAGAGTGAGTGGAAGGAAGGGGACCTTTGTTTCTCTATGCACACCCTGCCATCAACCCAGATGACCATATGTTAGAAGTCATATATCCTCACTTCTCTGTGATTATATTATATCCTAAATGTGTGTGTATGAGTGAATATCACATATATAATTGCAATTGTTGTTCCTCTTCCAGTATTGCAATACATTATAATAGGATTTCTGTATTCTCAAATGGAGAAGCAGTAAGACTTACTTTGGATTTTCCTTGCTATTTTGAGATTGTCTGAGCTATTTATTTAGCCTTCACTTGTGATAAAACTTATTTGGTTTAAAGAAACATTGTCAACTGTCTGTAGAGTAAATAAATCTGTACATTGAGCTGGGCTTAAATACTATGGAGTACCCTGTTCCTGTGACAAATCATAAGGATGCTAAATAATCCATACTGAACAAAGAGTTATTGAAAAATTCAGAGACAAACCACAAAAGGATGGAATCATCCCATATTTGAGCTAGTAAATCCCTTAGAGATGATCTAGTCTAACCACCTAATTTTATGGATGAAGAATCTTATAAAATACAGTTCCTGGTGTCAGAAAATACATCGAACTGAGCCAGTCTGCCAGGAAATCTCACAGCTCAGCTCCACGAGGAAGAATTAAAAATCAAGCAAATACTTATGTGGAAGCTTCCTGTTTAGGGTAGGAGAATGTCTGCTTGCTAGTATTCTCTCTTGTATTACAATTAAGGTGCACTAATAGATACCACATGTGTAGAAGGTGTGAGTGCCAGTGGCCTAAGAGAATATCATCCCTGAACGGCTTTCATTATTCTATTAAACATGCAGAACAGTACACACACACACACGCACACACACATATATATTAAAATTATAGTATATAAAATATATACAAAGTTTATCTATCTATCATTTATCTATCTATCATCTATCTATCTACCTATCTATCTTTCTATGAGATAGCTCAGTCAGTAAAGCACCTGTCACACAGGCAAAGAGGACCTGATTGATTTTTGATTTTCAGCACTGACATAAAAGTCAGCCATGGTTATGCAGACCTGTGATCCCATGCCTGGTAGATATCCAGTGCTCAGCTGATTTAGTCATTAAGTGAGCCTTGTATTAGATGAAGGACTCTGTTTCAAAAGATATAGTGGAGAGTAACATTGGAAGACCCCCTGTTGTCAACCTCTGACCTCAACTTGCACACACACACACACACACACACACACACACACACACTGTATGTACCTGCTTATCTGTATGTGCACCTCACGTATGCAGTTGCCCACAGAGGCCAGAAGATATCAGATTTTCTGGAAGTAGAGTTACAGACAGTTGTGCTCATCAGTCATATGATAACCTCGAACCAAAACTGGGTTCTCTATAAGAGCAGCAAGTGCTATTCATTGCTGAAACATCTCTTCAAAAGCTTTGTGACTGTTAGCAACAGAGCATGCTAGAGGTATTCTGATGCTGTATCGGTATGTTAGAACTAAGGGTGCCCGCAGGAAGAGCATCCACATTGCAGAGGCTGTTCTTCCCAGTGCATGAGTGCAGATCCTCAGGGCATGGGGTGGATTCTAAGGCTTCTTCCTTCTTTATAGATACCAATCTCAGCTCTCAAAACCCTGATGCATCTTCTCGCCCACATCAAAAAGCACCAAGATGTTAATGAAAGGAAGTAACCATTTACGGATGAAGGATAAGAGAAATGCCAAGTCAGGGACCGTGGCCCTCCAGGAAGTGAGGTGAGAGCATTTCCACCACCGTCACTTTCTCATTATTCCCTTTCTCCAGATAAGTAGAGGTAATCATGACTTTTAAGCAGCCAGAATGTATGGGCTTGTTTTCATTCTACTAGTAAATAAATATTCCTCAAACCTGAGGTTTTTCTTACTTGTAAAATGCAATATGTCAATTTTAAACTTTCACCTGTAATTTCTTGTTTCCTGCTTCTGTGAAGATTAGGATGGCCATTTCCATGTGCACCCTGAGAAGGCAGAGCTGTGGTTTACTGGAGATATTCGCATTAATTGGTAGCTGTCAACAAGACTCCAGCTGGTGAAGTGCTAATGCATTATTAGACTAGGCTTTGGGCATTTTATAAGCATCGTAAACAGCCTCAGTGTAACTGACAGTTGATCATAATGGCATTATTAAAATTGAAAAAAATGACTTTAATGAAGGAGGCTAATAGAGCGCATTTGATGGAAAATGTTTACTTGTAGGTTTGTGCTTTAGACTACATAATTGCCAATTTCAGCAAGCACTGCCGTGGAACTCATAATGTGCTTAGCAGGCTGCAACTCAGACGTTAACATCTGGATCCACATGTCTATGGGGCACACTGCTGAGAAAAGCTGGGGTCAAATGATGCTGCTGTTTTAAAAGGAAGAACCAAGTTCATACCCCTCTGCTCCAGGACTAGGAATAATGGATTTACCCAACATTTAACAGAAGGCTCACCAACAGACTTCTAAAGTATCTTCCTGCTCACAGCATCAGTTCATCTATTGTCTTGAGACACTGGCTGTGACTTTCCTTTGTTCCTAGAGAATCTTTCCTTGTGAAGTTCAAACTGAAATTATAGAAAGACAGGAAAAGACAATATGAGGCCAATTACTTCCATAACTACAAAAACCCCCATTAGTGGAGTTGTGTACAGGGTCAACAGGGATCCTGGGGAAAGGGGAGCTTTCTTCTACCATTCTAGTTTCTGTGGTTAGTCTAAGAGGTCAAAACACATTGGACAGAGTAACACAAAATGATTTTAGTTATGTAGAAGTGCAAAGAAATACTTATGTCTGTGAGAGTAAAAGAAGGAGTTAGATCATAGAGACTTGGATACACACTGAACTGCAGGAGGAATAAGCTTTGGGGCCTCTGTGGAGTTGTGCAGGTGTGTCCTGAGCATCAGAGGGTGAAGGGATGTGGTGAGTGAAGAGAGCAGTCCTTGGTGAGAACAGTTGTCTCAGATCAGCTCTCCTTTTAGTACAAATGCCTCTACTATTGGAAATTCCTTTTATAGATGTCAATTTTCTTTCTAAAAAGCAAGCATATACTTTATTTCAGGTCATTGGAGATGGGGAAGAGAGATAGTGTAGGCTAATTCTCAATTTCTTTTAGCTAAATATGTGATAGTGACATAAAGTTTTTGCTGATCACTCTCTGAGAAAGCTCAGTGAGGTCAAGGCATTCAGTGTTCAAAATACAGATGAATCATAAGGAACATAAAATAAGATACATTCGTCTTCTTTATTTTGATAGATATGATGCTATACTGTTTATCAAGTGTATGACTCTAAATTAATTTAAATTATATCATTATCAGTTACTATAAACAAAACACTGAAGGGTTCTGAGATACAATAAGACAGAAAATTATGCAATGTTTACCCACAGTCTTGGGATTGAATTTAAGTAAGTAGCATAAAATTGCAGCTCATGCAACCCTTGGTTGGAGTTACCAAGTGCAGTGTATCTGACTGGTTCAATGCTTTTGTTTATCTCATGGATTCCCTAATGTCTTCTTGGTGCTTGGAGATATTTCCTAAAATTTACTCAAGCAAAATTTTATTCCAATTTAGATGCCTCTCTGCTTCTGCTAAAAAAATGAATATTGTGGAATACCATTTAAAATGTATTCATCTGGAAAATATCCATCTGAAGACATAAGTAACAATTCTAGTGTTTATCATTCCTATTGTTGCAGAAGAAAACAATAGTCAGAAATAGTTGTGGTGCCAATAAATTTATTAAGAATGATATTACCTCATTTAAGCTTTCCAATATTTTTATGACAATGTTCTTATTATTTTTAATGAGAATATCATCATTACCTTCATTATCGTCATTGAGAAATGGAAACTAACAAAAAAGTCTTATAACTGACAACAAGGAAAGTGGTAGGATAACTTCAAAGGATATTTTTCCGACTGTCCCAGTTCTCCCTTCCCAAAATTCCACTTCACTGAGGGGGCTGAACATGCAAAATGTAGTGTGGACAAAATGCATACGTTGGCTGCATTGGGATTAAGTATACACTCATAAAACAATGGCCACCATGAAGGCCATGAGTGCATTGGTTACACCCTGAGGTTTCTTCCTGTCTAGTTATCTGCTGTTATCACTATTGTTTTATTGTTGTTGTAAGGGGGTTAACATGACATAACCTCTTAGGATTATGAAGTTTATACATTATTGTTAGTTATAGACAAGTCACCTCATGATATATTTTTCAAATATTGCTTTATGTAATTGGGATGTTGTATTGTCTGATACAAATCTGTGCATCTTTTCCTCCAACTTCAATCCCTACCTAGCAAACTCCATTATCCTGCTAGCTTCTGTGAAGTGGACTATGTCAGCATCTGCATATAAGTGGAATCATACACTGTTTGTTTTTCTGTGTTATGTTTATTCTACTTGAAATAATATCCTTCACATATCCATGTTGCTGAAAATGACTCCTTCCTTTTGATGATGAGTAGCAGTCCATTCCTTCACACTCTCATCCAAGTATGGACATATGTTTTCCTGTCTCAGATATAACAGATATAGGAGATGGTTGACCGAGGCTTCTGTCTCTCCTGGTCCCATAGTCATTCAGTCCCCAAAAAGCACACAGTTTAATTATAAACTGGTTGGCCTATTAGCTCAGGTTTCCTATTAATTAACTCTTACATATTACATTGATCCATAAATCTTGTCTGTGTTAACCACTTGGCTTGGTACCTTTTATCAGTGAGGCATTCTCATCTTGCATCCTTTGTGTTTGGGTAAAGACTGCAGACTGAGTCTTTTCTCAGAATTCTCTGTGCTGTTGCCCTGCCTATATTTCCTGCCTTGCTACTGGCCAATCAACGTTTTATTAAACCAATACAAGTGACAAATCTTTACAGGGTACAAGACAGTACCTTGTCCCACAGCAGTAAATACAGGAGAAAGTGATTTAATAATTATGGACATATAGTTAAGAGGTAGAATTTCTGGATTCTTTGGATTTCTATTTTAATATTTTTCAGGAATCTCCATACTTTCTTACATAATGGTTCTGCCAATTTATAGTTCCTCAAGTTAATTTTGTCATGTGAGAAAACATCACATTATGATTTCTGTTTCCTTGAAGGTCACTGTTGTCGAGCATTACTAACTACACCTGTTTGCTTTTATATATATTCTTTGGGGAAATATGCAAGTACCAGCCTCCTTTATTGTACTTCTGTCTTCTTTTTGTTTGCACTTAATAATAGGGGCCTTTTAAATATTTTAGATATTAGTTCTCAAATATTTGATTTACATGATTTTTTTCTTTTCTTTTGGTTGTGTATCTTGATGCTTTTTAAATTTTATTTATTTATTTATTTTTACTTGTTGCTAATACTTCTGGTGTCATGGCTAACATGCATTTCTGAGATCAATTAAAATAAAATTACTCCCTATGTTTTATTCTATAAGATTTGTGCTTTGGAGTCTTTTGTTTAAATATTTAATCTGTTTTGGGGGATTATATATGGAATGAGATCATGGTCTGATTTTATTTTTCAACTGGTGTAATCTACGTTTTTTAGCACCATTTGTTGAAGTGTCTCTATTTTTCTCCATGGGTGTTCCTGATGTCTTATAAAACACTGATTGTGTCTCACAGATTTATCTCTGAATTCTTTTTTATTTTATTTTATTTTATTTTATTGGTGTTGCTATTCTTTGGTTGGTTTTTGTTTTTATTGTCTGGAAAAAGCTTTTTAAACTTTCCCTCTGTCCTCTCCTCCAATTCCTTCTCCCCATCTTCCCCACATTCCCTTTACTGCCAGCTCCCACCCCGCCCCAGTCCACTCCTTCTCTGTATCTGTTCAGAAAGGGGTAGGCCTCCCATGGGTATCAATAAAGCAAGGCATGCCAAGTTGCATTAAGACTAAGCACCTCCCCTTGTATTAAGGTATTAATCTACATGCAACCCCAGCACTGAGGGGGAAAAATAAGTGGGTCCAGAGAGTTCTCTGGATGTCTATCCTGGTTTTTAGAGGGTTGGGCTTATAGGTGTGTCCTACCACACCCTGCTTGATCTTTGATATTCTTAAGTTCTTGGTTTGTCAATAACCGTGTGGCCCTGAACCAGTCATTAAGATTCAGATCATTCCAGGTTGATTATGCTTCTCTGATGAAATCACAAAGGCCAAGTTAGTTATACAGCTAATGATACCATGGAAGGTACCTAAAGTTCCTCAGATGAAAGCAAGAAGTGTGAGCCATTTCTGCCATTACTCCTGCAAGCTAAACATACCCTGCAAGGTCATGCACTTGTGAACTGAGTCACACCATGAAGGATGAGATGAAACTTGCAGAGCTGGTGGTTTATTGCATGATTACATGTTTTAACCAGGATCTGAAGGAACAAAGGAACCTGGATAATTTACAACAGGATATTAGAGCTCTTGGCTTTTTCCAGCATTCCCTAGAAGGCCCCACCAGGCCTTAAATGTATTCAGCTCTAAAAGGTCTCAGCTTAAAGGCTACCCTTCTGTAGGTGGGCAAAAGATACTGGGAATGCTTAGAGAAAGTCTCAGAGCTGGCCCATCCTCCCTCTTCTGTCTTCTTTATTCTGTTCCTTGGTTCTGCCTATCTCTAAGAGGTCATTGCTAAGTCTTAACTCTTCTCATGTGCTAAGCAAAGAGGGTTTCATGGAATCTGAGCGCTAATACAAACACCCAATCAGGCTTCACCATGGGGAGAACTGTTAAGGAGAAACCTGGCATCGAGCTTCAGTGGTTTGTTTGCCCTGTCGTTCTTTAAGGTGTGTGAGTCTCTAGCAATCCAGAAGTCCTGTGGCTTCCAGGAGGAGGGTTCTTCACTCACAACAGGCAACGACCCACTCACCCACAGGACTACAGACCCCACTTACTGCTGGAATGCTGAACATCTCAGAAACTCACACATTTCATGCCATTCTCCCCTGCCTCCCATGTCCTCATATAAACACATAATCCAGAGGGGTTGAAAAACAGCCTTTCACTTATCAGAGAGGATGTTTAGCATACTTGACTTAAAAATTATGTTGGAAGATGTCAAACCCTAGAGTGTAAAGCTTCTGCTTCAGAAATGAGCCAACTGTGGGGTGGGGGGAAGATCAAAGAGACAGGACTTTCCAAATTTCTGTTGAATTCAACATTCTAAGCATCGGGAGGGAAGATTAAAATAGGGTTTCATCTGCAATAACATTTGAGATCTTCTCTGCATTGTTGAGTACTGAATCCAGATGGTTTGCAGAGAACTAAGGTGACTCTTTAGCTTCTAATTTACCCCACGAGCAGCGTGGCTTTCTTCTTTAAGGGAAGACTCTGTCAGGGGGTCAGTCATTCTGGACTTCTGTAGGGAAAACATTCTATTTCAGACTAGACCAGATCAGTCAGTCTTAAACCACCCTACTTCT
>LOJH01008301.1:461-11270 GCA_001685095.1 Ellobius talpinus | reverse complement strand
TTTTTTTTTGCCATGCAATGACCTGCATTGCCTCAGTTCTCTGACAGGAAGAGCGTTATCACCAGAGACTGGGAAAGGGCTCAGTGGGTAAGAGCACTTGCTGCACAAGGATGCAGACTTGCATTTGAAGCCCAAACAACCTGGTATACACCAAACCGTTACCACACACATGCCTCCAACCCCAGCACTTGGAGTAGAGGCAGAAGCTGGGAGAGAGCTGAACCTTTCTGACAGCCAGCCTAGCTCCAATTTCTGTGAGGAATGAAGCAGCGAGCAGGGCACCTGAAGTCTTCCTCTGACCTCTGGCTTCTGCCTGTGCAGAGGCATGCTCGCACACCCACCCCACCCCCTGCAAATGCAAACACACAAGAGGTATACATTTTAAAAAAAAAGTCATCACCAGTTAGTGTGTTTTGACTTTGTGGTTCTAGAAGTATAAACCAAAAGAATGCTCTTACGTATAATACTATTGATTCTCTGCTGTTTTATCACAGTAATACAGAACTAATAAACCATCTCAATTTGATGTATGCCACTGCTGTACTTTTTATGCAGCATGGTTAATATTACCTTACTCTTAAAGAAATGCTCAAAGAATTCTGAGTGACACATCCTCTGCAATTCACAAATCAGAAATCCAAACGGGAGTTTTGGGTATGACCTAATGCCATTTTTACTTAGTGGTTAGTAATATTCAGTGGACCAGCCAGGGCAGATACTCTGTCTCAAAAGAACAAAATAACAACAACAATTATATTAAAGTGAGCCAATATATTTCTGAGAAATCCAAATAGTTGGTCTAAATTCCTGAGAAAAATGGGAAGCAATTTCCTATTTTCTTGTTATTGCCTCTGCCACCTTGTCAGATGTCACATTCTTTTTTAAATTACATCAATTAATTGATTGATTGGTTGATTGATTGATTGTGTGTGCACATGTGTGTGTGTGTGTTTGTGGAGTCAACATGCGGGGTGGATTTTCTCCTTCCACTCTGTGGGTGCCAGAGATTGAACTCAGGTGGTCAGGTGTGGCAGCAAAGGCTTTTTATCCACTGAGCTATCTCCTCAGCCTGGATACCACATTCTTGATTATATAAACCTTCTTCTTGGTTTCTGATCCTGTGTTGACCAGGCAGGCAAAACTATTGAGCTGCGAATCTCATTTTTGACATGAACTCATCCGTTTTTCACAGTGAATCCTTACAGTACTTACATGAGGAGTACCCTGCAAAACCAGGGCTTTGTGCTGATAGATTACGTGACCAAACAGAGGCACTGCATTTGGTTTAGTATGGTAATAATTAAGCAGCAGACTTGAAAAGACTTGAGCGCTTGCCTTCCATGTCTAACTCCTCATTCTACTGAGTGCATCCATTATGAATCTACATTCTATATGAATCCATTATGGTGAATATTGGCTATTTCTGGAGACTCCAGAGGGGTGCTTATCAAAAGACAGCAATGTGGCTCATGTCATTCATGGTAATTTTGCGTGTGTGATTGCCTTTAGATCTTGGGTCTGTTATCTTAACTGATCAGAAGGTCACAGATACTCTCTCTCCTGAGCATGTAAACTGAAAAAGAGCAGTCCTATAATCAAATACACGGAGATACAAGGGCTGAATATGATTTTAATATGTTGGCACGATATTACATTTCTGACTTTGAAAAGTTTCCTGCATTAATAAACCTCTTCACTTTTATGGAAGGATAATTTGCTTCAGATTAAAGTCAAAACAATGAAACTGCTTATGGAAAAATGACCTTTCTTGTCTTCACATGTATCAGCTAGATTCTTAAGGAAGCAAACCCAGCAGGGATTCCATTTAACTAACTGACTGAATCCACAAAGCATAAAGACAGCACTATTTATTTTAATTAATCCTAGCCAACATTATCCCATCACTGGAAGCCCATAAGTTTTCATGAAGTCACTTTGCTGAGATAACATTTGTTGTACCCACGAGGTGACATTAGCTTTTGAGTGTATTTTTTTAACCCAAAGGTTGTATTTCCACTTGTATAATTTATAGGGATATTTTATTGTGATTTAATCTCTGGAGTAGCAGATATTGAGGACCTTGTTTTAAATCTTGCCTATCCCTCTCAGGTAGGGCTAGATGTATGGGGGGGTGTGATATTTGCTTTTTTTCTGCCACAAGGGGGCCCTGTATCTAGCCAAGGCTTTCAGTAAGCTTGTGTATTTTATATATTCTTAAACACATCCACACTTTTAAAGCATTGATTATTACACTTTCATGAACATTTAAGGAATAACTTGGTTAATATGTATAGCTATATGCATTAAAGGAAGTATAGAAACATAAAGATTAAATTAGAGTTTGTAGCAGGGCCAACTGAAGCTATCCATATTAAGAATACACAGTTGGAAGTGTGTTTGGCATGCCATTTGCTTTTGAGCTCTTAGACAAAAGAGATGGGTTTAGCCTCTTAAGCAAGTGTGCCTATAAAACATTCATTCAGTGGTCTTTTTTATCTTACAAATTAGGATAGACAGTTCTGGTTCTTGGTAAAGATTAAAAAAAAGATGGACCTCCTCTCAAATTCTGTTTCTAGTTCGAATTTCTTTGTATTAAATGCTATGGAACATCTGGGTTCCACCTTAGAGGTTAAGGTGCTTGTTCCATGGTGCCTGGGTCAGAGGTAAACGATGGCTTTTTACTCCCTGCGATGTCATCTACCTAATATTATTTGTTTTCATGCTGGTTCCTCAAAATGTACTTCCCAAGCATTGGAAAAAGAGGACCAGGTAATATCTGAAATAGCAATGGTTGTACCACAAAGGTACAAAGATCAAGAATGACACAAAACTTTTCAGATTGCTAGTAAGCGTGCCTGCTTTTTCCCCTAGAAAATACATCCAAGGACTCAAAAATCTTGCTCCCTTTTCCTGGCAAAACCACTCATCCTCTTCTGTCTATGGTAGAGCACCATGGCCAAAAGCAAACCGGAAAAGAAAGAATTTATTTCTGCACACAACTTTCAGGTAACACTTCATCACTAAGGAAGTAGCTGAAGGCAGGAACCTGCAGGCAGGAACTGAGGCAGCAACTATGTCTGGACCCTGCTTACTGGGTTGCTCTCCACAGCTTGCCCAGACTGCTTTCCTAAACAACCTGGCACCACCTTCTCAGGGACGCCATGACCCACATGGGGCTGGATTCTCTCACATCAATCAGGAACCAAGAAAATGCCCTACAAATTTGCCTATGGGGAAATTCTAAGGAGGCATTTTCTCAGTTGAGGCTCCTGCTTCTCAAGTAACTCTAGTTTATGCCAAGTTGACATAAAACAAACCAACACACCTTCCAAGGGTATTTACCCTATGGGCTTTTTTGAAAAGATTGTCCCCAAACAAGACAATTCTTCTACTCCCATGAAACCCACAAAGTACTGCTTCATAATTCCCTGTTCTTTTCCTTAATTCCATAGTGCCACATCATTTTTTTCAGCAACATAAGTTATTTACACCATAATGAGAATGACTCTTCTATCCTTATCTCTCCAATTTGAGCACTCTTGTATTTTGAAATCTACTTAGCTAATGGTTGAGTTAGGAATTTTGTGTGGCTGATATAGAAACTGCAAGCTATATTAGGAAAATTGAAAAAAGATTTAGGAGCCAGGAGACTTGACTTTAGCCTCTCCCTTTGCCAAAGTAGGAAGTGGGAATAAAGATTATGTTTTCTATTTCGTCATTAGGCTAAAAGGTAAGGAGTGCGAGTACAACAGATGGGGCTTCTTCAGATTTCCTAGGAGTCACCTTTCCTCACTCCTAGCTGACAGTACTGGAGATAACTTGGAAAATAAAAAGCATCTTCCTATAAATGTTAACATTAACTAATTCACTTATTATTTTATATTTTTATTAATTTTCAGTGATTGTAACCTTAGTGTTTCCTTTTTAGAACAGGCAATGTTTCTCATTTATACAAATAAGTTGTATTGGAGAAATGTGGTCTTAGAAGAAAGTGAACTGTCTTCTTTTAGAGATCCTTTTGACTGCCACAATCTAGGTCACATCTGTAGAGAATTTTAGAGTATTATTCTCTCTCAAAGGAGGATATAAATCGATTAAGACAGAAATGAAGAGAACTAAAGACAATGAAGGTGTTTAGTAGCTTAAATACCTTCTATATACTCTAGGAAACATAATTTATGCTACCGTATGATTGATAAATTACAGAATATCCCCACTGCTTATGAAAAATCTATCCAGACACTTGTCAAATATAATAAAGAATAGTTTATTTAAGAAGAAACACTGCAGTGAGGATTTTGCCATAGAAAAGGTAGACTGTGTTCAGCTTCAAATACAAAAAAAGTAGGGATTCATAATAAGTAATGAGGATTCAAAGAAAGTAATGAGTGAAAAAAATCAGCAAGAGGACAGTTAGAGACAAACAGTTTTAAAGGTGTTGTTGAATGCAGATCATGTTGTTCAGATATTACCTGGAGATAGGACTGGGGATGAGACTGAAGGAGTTTGATTAGATGTAGTAGGTGATCAGATATTAAGGGTGGGGGTCTCTTATCTAGAGAATGTCAGAAGATGCAAGATTGGACATGACACAGATGATGATCCAATATGCAGGGTGGAGACTCTTGTTAGCTTGACATACATGTTCTGGATCATTCCTCTCTACAATTTCACAAATGGATGGTGACCGCGTTACACTTATATGGCATTTTCAAAAGTGATTTCCTTCCTAACCATTATCTCACTGGCTTCTTTCAGCACTTTAGTAGGCTTTGATAAGGCAAATGATGAAACAATTTTTATAAGGGAAGAAAGTCAGACACACAGACACTTCAGGAATGAAAATGTCACGAATGAACTCCTGTACCTTAGAAAAGAAATCCTAGGAACTGAAACATTTCCCACTGGAGGAAGGAGGGAAGACACAAAATTTGGAAAGCTACAGAAGCCCGAAAGGCTCATGAAGTTCATGAAATGTAGGAGACTCAAAAGACCAATTGCCTAAGATTAGTAAGTGATTACCAGAGGGTAAGGGGGTGCAGGACTTGCTTTGGTGGGATGGGCTGTAAGTTGGTCAGGGAAACCGTACTATGCATTGTATTAGTAAATTGGCATGTGTTGTCTAGTAAATTGGCATTCACTGTGTTGCCTTGCCAAGCACGTATGTATGTATGTATCTATCATCCAAGACCTCTTGTTCAGGCACATGCTGACCTGGTGATACCACAGGAAAAGAAAAGGAGAGCAGCAAAACAGCTAACAGTACAAATACTGTATCCTTGAGAGTAGAAGGATAGTAATCATTAGAGGAAAGGCATGTACCCTTGAACACAGCCGGGTTGTAAACCATAAGTCAGGCACTTTCCCAATGCAAGAGACTCAGGCCCTGTTTATCCCATGATATGCTAACACTTGCAGTGGGAATGGCTGGTTGAAAGTGTCATCCAGGAGAAGACATTCTGTCTGGGATCATCTATATTGGTCCCTGGTCTGGGAGGCTACTGCTGGGTGGTTTCAGTGTCTGATCTGGTGCTCTACTGTCTTACTGTTGTTTGCTGTTGTATTCTTTGACCCCTGCTCACTGTATGCTTGCTGAGCTTGTTCCTTCTAAACCCAAACCACAGCTACTGTGAATCCTTCTCCATACCGAACAAAGCTTCAGGGATGCAGCTTGAGTCTTCACTTATGCTGGGGTGGTCTTTAAGGTGATGCGGTTCTCTGAGTCATTCATACTTCTCTAAATTAACTCAAAATCTCATTGGTTTACTGAGGTACAGTTGAGTAGAGTTTTTTTTTTGTCAGTGCCCTTTCTAGGGTGAATAGACATTTGTTCAAGTCTACCAAGAAATGTCATGCAACACACTCTCAATCTGTTTGAATACTAACTCAGGCCCTTGGGCATCTTATCCCACTATCTCTGTGGTGTTGTTTGGAATTAGCTTAATGACACTTGTACCTTATAACTAGTGGATGCTGAGGTTTGTCAGGATTGCTCCATACGTGTGACCAATAGAGAACATATTCAAGAGTTAAGCAGATCTACTTTTCAAATTTCCAGCTTCTGTGAACTGTAAGGTGAAATCAGAAATCATTTTGTGTCTATCCTTCTAATGTGAATTTTTACAGGGATGCCGTTATCTGCTTTCTCCGCATACACAGATACAAGATAAGCAGACATTGAAAGGCAGCAGCTTGGACCTTGATCCAATGTGACAAAATGCTTTGCAGCCTCCCCATGTAATAGCTGGGAACCAATCATCATTTTCCTTAAAGCTGTGGTAAGTCTTTTCAGTGTTGCTTAGGAAAATTTAGCTTCAGCATAAAACAATCTTTCAGAACTAAAAATGTAACTGGACTTAGCTTACATGTGTATATGTAAGTGGATGCTCCTATAGAGTAGCGTTTCAACTTCTACTCAGGATTTCATAGAGAAGACAAATTACAGGAGACAGGAACAACAGAATACAAATGGACCTCTTATAAGACATGATCTCATGTTATCCAGATTAGCCTTATATTGGCCTATAGCTGAGGGTGACATTAAACTCTTGATCCTCCTGCCTCTGCCTCCAAGTTGCTGGGATTCCAGACCTGAGCCACCACATCTGGCTCAGAGTTTCCAGTGTAAACTGTAAGTTTGTTGGGCAAAACTTAGAGAGTAAAAGAACTTTTCAAAAGGCTACGTTTCAATTAAAATTAATATTGAGTTGGTTGAGACTTGAAGGAACGTTAAAAGGAGACTGCAGATTTGAGGCTGACTTCTTAGTAGGTTTCTATAAAATCCAATTTTATGTTCCAGTTTTTGCATTTATTCCTGTATTCAATAATATCTCACAATAAGTATTTTTAAATTACTCGAGGAACCATTAGATTTCACTCTTTTTAATGTATTTGCTTATTTTTGTGTGTGTATGTGTATGGATGCACACATGCCACAGTGGAATCCAAGTATGGGTCAGGGGACAACATCTAGGAGTTAGTATCTGCCTTTCACTGTGACATTGCTGGAGATTGTGCTCTGGACCTCCGGCTTGGTGACAAGTCTCTTCACTTAGTGAGCCATATCAGCATCAGTACCCCTTCTCCTCCAAAAAAGACAGAGGACAAATGGGCACAAAACAAGATGCATCCGCAATTTGTTTTTTCAAGTGAAAGTGCTAGCTACTCAGCAGAACTGCCTTTCATCTAAACTCCTGAAGATCTCCAGTGGACAAAGGATAAATGGTATCAATGGCCTAGCTGCTCAGGTCAAGGTAGTCTTGTGTTCCTACAGATTTCTTAACCCACAGGATCTTCTCAAACCTGGCAGGCCTTGCGCTAAACTGCAGAAGGCAAATACAGTCCTGATGGCCCTGCCCTTGACGACCATGGAGGACCCTAGGTAGCCAATCAAGCAAGTTCTCTGTCATTTTTGAAATCAATAACTCAAGAAAATCTTATCCTTCTCAAAGATCTCTGATGCAGTTTGACAGCTGTGAGGCTTTGTTAGTTTGAAAAGACAGCCTCACCAAACAAATTTCAGTATAACTCGTTACTATATTCTAAATAAAGGGTGTTTTAAGAGATACAAATGCAAGTTAATAAGGTGTGTACCTGCAGGTTGTAAAGGTATGAGGACGAATGCAAGTTATCAAATTTCTCTCTCATATTTCTGTTCATAGTCTTAACATTATCAATAAAATGCAGATAAGCTATTAATCTAACCCTGGCAGAGTATTATCACTACCACGGCTGCAAGATCAAGATTTTAAATTCTCTTTTGGTTGTTTTCTAAAGATACTTTTTATTATATAAAAACACCTGTCACAGTCATTCTGGTATAAATATGCTGCTGTTTATACAATATATGCATCTAAAACTTACGTTTTCACAAACTCAAAATATTCTTATGAGTTCCAGGGAGCCAAATTGAAGGTTTCACCTTAAACAGGTCAGATATACCCCCTCTCAATTCCCTGGTCCTGAAAATATTTTTCTTCCTAAAGTTAACTTTGTCTTCTGCTCTGTCAACACCTTGCCAGGTCCATGAGATACTGGACAGTTCCACACCACAAATCCTGGACAGGAATAAAGCTAACCAGTTACCCCAGGATGTGACCAGCACCCAGCTTTCTCAGATCCCCCAAGGAAGACTTCCACATCCACAAATAAACAGGTAGCAGTCTTGAGAACCCAACATCGCCGTCCCCTCAAACTGCCATGCCTAACTCCTGCCTTTTGATTATAAGGGAAAGGTGGGAATGTTGTAAAAGTAAATATGCTGGCCTTGCCTGTCACCTGGGTACCCTGTCTCTTTAAAAGACAGGCCCTGCCCGCTCCCAAACTGCCCCCTTTCCCTCTTAGGCAAGGGGATCTCTTGCTACCTCTCCAGCTCTTACTCTCTGTTTGTCCTTCTTCTGGAGAGGCAGCTTCTGCCTCTCTCCCTTCTCCCCCCATCCCTTCCCCCACTTCTTTCTTCTCTTTCCTTCTCTCTTATTCTCCCCCCATGCCACTAAATTGCTAAATAAACTCTATTCCCAAACTCTCTCCACATGGCATAACTGTCTCCTGCCCGCTGCAACCTTGGGTTACCCGCAGCTGCCCCTCGTGGGACCGACCTTGGGTCACCTGGGTCAGTCTAGCCCACACTAGAGTTCATTCTTAATTATATGACAAATATTTGTTTGCAGTTTTCCCCCTCTATTACTGTAAAGTATTATATTATATTGTATTGTATTATATTATATTATATTATATGTATGTATGTATGTATGTATGCTACACTTTAAACTTTGTATATGGATGAAGAACACATAGGATATAAAATATAGTATTTGTGTTTTTTATGGACTTACACCATTTTAAACATGTTATCTCTTTAATTGTTCACAGAGTATTAAATATCCAAAACTGCATCTCTTTGTCTAAAAAGAAACTGAAATTCTCAGTCTTTATTTGGGTATGTGTTTTCTTTATGCTAAAGTGGTAAATACTTAAAGGGAAACTGAATGCATCCATTTTCAAATCCCATGCATTAGCTCAAAAGAAGTGATATTAATGAGGCCTTTGTCTATCATTAAAAGAAGGCCTTTGAATGTGACACTAGATCCTTGAAGAAACAGACCAGCAGGAACCAAAAGGTGCAGATGTCCGCAGGAACATTGACCTGAAAAGTGAAGGTAGAAACAGACTTGGAAAGCAGGAAATTTCTGATGTTTCTTGGCAAAGTTTGTCTTCCTGCTCCTTCTGTAAGTGTACTGAGCTCTCCAGCCTTAGAATGCAGGAGTTCTCCAAAGACAGGAATTTGAGTGTCAGAAAGCGGCAAAAATAACAACACAACAGTCTCCCTCCGTGAGAAGCAGGGATTAATGCTGTCATTGCCTGTCCTCAGAGAAACTGCAAATTCAAATTTGCCAGTCCCTCCTTGGGGCAGAACATTTCCCAGACAAGGAGGGAGGGGGTGATTGTGCAGCAAGGAACTGTGGTGTGTGTGCCTGTGCATGAGAGAGGGTGGAGGGAGAGGGGAGAGGGAGAGAGGAAAGAATGCATTCTATGGCTTGGCATGATGGTAACTGAACTCATCACAGGGCTACACAGAGCTGTCCTGGAAACACAAGGTTCTTTGGTGTGCCAGCTTCCCAAGATTCCCAAGAGACTCTGCTTCATTTTTAGTTGAGAGGAAAACACCTGGTGGCAACACCACCACCAGCATAACAACAGGGAGGAAGAGGGGTCACTGGAAATTCCATTTGCATGAAGCAGGCTGGGAACGGCTTGGCAAGGAATCCTGGTTGGTGAAAAACAGATCTGGTTCTTATTGTTTTCCCTGTGAGTAAGCAACCCAAGAAATGTGGGTGTGTGCGGCTGGAAAGGAAAACAGAGTTCGGCAAGATGTGTGAATCACTGTTGGTAATTGTAGCAGCAAAGCATAGGAAGGGATTACTTAGCTGCTAGCATTAAAACAAATAAATACAGTCATCCTTCCATCCTTTAATTAATTGATAACTGAAGCTGTCAAAAGAATGCCGAGGAACCCATTCTGAGGCATCTGAACATGACCCCCACTGAGACAGGATATTTATCTGAAATCCTTTAAACACATTTACTGTAACAAACCATAAGGGTTATTAGAAACGTGGCCTCCCTCCCACTACCTCTCATTAAGCTCCCCAAAGGAATGAATGGAGTGAGCTGGAATTTGTGAAAGTTACAATTTAGCTGATGTTCCAGGCATGGCTTCCATCAGGGTAGGTCAGCATGAATCAGAGGTTTTGTGGTTTGGACTTTTCAAATAGACAGCCCACAGTGGCTTGTCTTTTGTTTAATTTGTTACGAGATCACACAAGATATTTTTCAACAAGAGTTTCAGAAGAGATCTTGGAAATCCACACACACAAAACAGCTGAATCATCTAACCCAAACCAGTCCTGACCACATCTGACTGACAATAAATATCAGAGTCCTCTTTCTCTGGAGAAAGGTCTCTCGGAGATTCAGTTTGAAGTCCTGGGACAAAGTGAGTGCTTTCAGGGTGCCCACGAAAGAAGAGCAGGACACTGAGAAACCTGACGTTTTAATCATGAAGGAAAAGTCCAAATACTTTTCGTGTTCTGCATGTTTGGCAAGAGTCAAACTAGTGAGTGTAGAGATTCGCTTACTAGAAAGGATCAGGTAGCAATGCATCCCTAACAATGGTGACTTTTCAGGATCAGAATATTCCATCCAAACCCTTTGTTCCCTTACCACATTTTTGTCAAGATACAGGCCAAACTAGTTTCTCTCTCCCTCCCTCTCTCTCTCTCTCTCTCTCTCTCTCTCTCTCTCTCTCTC
>LOJH01008300.1:9048-30154 GCA_001685095.1 Ellobius talpinus | reverse complement strand
GGGAGGAGGGGAAGAGGTGGAAATTTTTTAATAATAATAAAAAAATAAAAAAAATAAAAATAAAGTGTCATGTGCTATGCTACTATTCCTATTAAGCCCTTTATATAACTGCATTCTATTTTCCTTCTTTGGAAATATCAGTCTATGACCTCTTATTAAATTATTTTCCTCTGTTTATCTTACAAATAGAAAACGTCTGAGGATTCAAGGCAATATGCAAAAATGAGAGAAAATGTGACACTTGTCTTTCTAGGTCTAGGTGACTTCACTCAGAATGATTGTTTTCAGTTCCATTGATTTATCTGTGAATTTTGTAATTTTGTTACTTTTCTTTCTTCTTTTCTCCTGTATGTCTACTTTAGCTTCCTCTTCCTCCCCTCCTCCCATTCCCCACAATCTTCTACCTCCTCCCTCAGATCCACCACTCCTCATTTTCCATTCAGAAAAGAGCAAGCCTCCCCATGTTATCCACCAAACAAGGCATAACAAGTTGCAATAAGTCTAGGCACACACACTTTCTTATCAATGTTGAATGAGACAACCCAATAGGAGGAAGGGACTCCCAAGTAGATAAATGATTTAGAGACACCCCACTCCCATTTTTAGGAGTCCCTCAAAACTCTCAAGCTAAATAATCACAGCATGTATGCAGAGGGCCTAACACAGACCCATGCGGCCTCTGTGGTTGATGCTTCAGTCTCCATGAGCCCCTATGAGCCAAGCTTAGCTGACTGTGAGGGCTGTGTTCTACTGGTGTCCTCAAATCCTCCTGTTCCTAAAATCCTTTCTCTTCACCGTCTGTGTAGTTAACCCAGCTCTGCCTAATGTGTGGCTGCTGCCATCAGTTGCTCTAGTGAGCCTGTCTGATGATGATTGAAGTTGAGTCTGGCACTGAGCTACTAGGATAGCAGAATATCATCAAGAATTGTTTCATTGGCTGCTTTTTGTCAGTTATATTTGGTTCTACCCTCGGTCTCTGTTCCGCCCAGTTTCTAGGCTGAGGCCATCCAAGCAGTACCTTGCTTGGGTTCCCTCTCATGGCTTAGACTAGTCGCTTGTTTGACCATTCCCACAAGCTTTGAGTCACCATTGCACCATCTTAGGCAGGCAGAAAAGGTTGTAGGTTGCACGTTTTGTGGCTGGATTGGGGAGCCTAACCTAGTTATAAAAGATTGCTGGTTTTGGCTCCATAAGTCTTCACTACCATCACCTTCTCAGATTTCAGGGAGTTTTCACTGTGCTACTTTTCTACATTTCCCCCCAAAAGCCTCCCAATTCAAGTCATCTCTCCCCATACTCCTTACCTCTATTCCTCCCTGTTCCATCTGAGCCATCCTGTTCCTATATCCACAAACCCCAGTACACCTGCAAAATCTATACTATTTCCCCTTCCCAGGGATACCCATGTGCACCATCCCCAGAGCCCTCTTTGTAACTTAGCCTATCTGGGTCTGTGGATTGTAGTGTGATTATTCTTTACTCAGAACCTAATATCCACATATAAGTGAGTATATACCATGCTTGTCTTTCTGGATCTGGTTTGTGCTGCTCAAGGTGATTTTTTCTAGTTTCAGCCATTTGCCCCAAAATTTCATAATGTCATTTTTTTCTCACAGCTGCATAATACTCTATTTTATAAATGCATAGCATTTTCTTTATCCATTCCTCAGTTGAGGGACATCCAGATTGTTTCCAGCTTCTGATTATTATGAATAAAACTGCTATGAACATAGTTTAGCAAATGTCCTTATGGTAGAATGGGATGTCTTTTAGGTATATGCCAAGAACAGTATAGCTGGGTCTTGAGGTAGATTTGTTCCCAATATTCTAAAGAACTGCCCTAATTCATTGGTATCTTTACTAATTTGCGATCTTATCAGCAATTGAGAAGTATTCCTCTTGCTCCATATCCTTGCCTTTATGAGGTGTTGTTGGAGGGAGGCCACTAGTTAGTTCCTGGTTGCTTAGCCCCGAAATAATCACACAGAAACTATATTACATAAAACACTGCTTGGCCCATTAGCTCTACCTTCTTATTGGCTAACTCTTATGTATTGGTTTAACCCATCTCCTGTAATCTGTGTATCGTCACATAACTGTGGCTTACCAAGTAAAGTTCTGGCGTCTGTGTCTCGCAGGGCTACATGACTTCTCTCTGTCTCCACCTCCTTTCTCCCAGCATCCTGTTTAGTTTTCTCCACCTAGCTCTGTTTCCCTATAGCTCTGCTGTAGGTTCAAAGCAGCTCTTTTATTCATTAATGGTAATCACAGCATACAGAAGGAAATCCCACATCAAGGTGTCATTTTTTCTTATTGATCTTACCCATTCTGACAGGTGTAAGATGGAATCTCAAAATAGTTTGATTTGCATTTCCACAAGGACTAAGTGTGCTGAACATTTCTTTAAGTGTTTCTCGGGCACTTGAGATTCCTTTGTTGAGAATTCTTTGTTTAGAACAGACCCTATTTTTTATATTGGAGTATTTAACTTCTTAATAACTAGTTTTTTGAATTCTTCATATATTTTGGATCCTAGCCCTATATTTGGTGTGGAGTTGGTGAAAAATTTTTCCTGTTCTGTCAGCTCCCATTTTATCCTATTGGCGGTGTTTTTTACCTTGCTGAAGCTTTTCGGTTTCATGAGGTCCAATGTATTAATACTTGATTTAGTGGATGCACTACAGGTGTTATGTTTAGGAAATTTTCTTCTGTACCAATGCATTCAAGGCTATTCCCTACTTTATCTTCTAGCAGGATCAATGTGTCTGATTTTATTTTGAGGTCTTTGATCCATTTGAACTTTTTTGTGTAGAGTGATAAATATGGATCTATTTGCATTCTCTTACCTGCAGACACAGACATCCAATTGCACCAGGACCATTTGTGGGAGATGCTTTCACTTTTCCATTGCATATTTCTGGCTTCTTCTATTTTTTGGGGGGGGAGGTGGGTGGGTGTTTTTTATTTGTTTTTGTTTTACTCGTTTTTGAGACACAGGTTTCTCTGTAGCACTAGCTGTTCTGAAACTTGTTCTGTAGACCAGGCTGGCCTTAAACACAGAGATTTGTCTGCCTCTGTCTCCCAAGTGCTGGGATTAAAGGTGTGTATAATTGCTTTCCAGCTCTGGCTTCTTTATCAAAAATTAGGTGTCCATAGGTTTGTGAGTTCATGTTTGGGTTTTCAATTCTATTTCAATGATCATTGTGTTTGTTTTTATGCCAAAGCCATGAAGTTTTTATTACTATAGCTCTGTAGTAAATCATGAAATCTGAACCAGTAATAATGCTATTATTTAGGATTATTTTAGCTATCCTATTTTATTTTGTTTTTATTTCGTATGAGATTTAGTATTGTCCTTTCAAGGTCTATAAAGAATCATGTTGGAAGTTTGATGGAAATTATATTGAATTTGTAGACCGCTTATAGTAAGATGGCTATTTTTACTATGTTAATTCTATTGATCCATGAACAAGAAAGATCTTTCCATCTTCATATATCTTCTTCAATTTCTTTCTTTAAAGACTTTAAGTTTTTGTCATACAAATATGATACATTTCCGGGTAATGTTACCCCAAGACATTTGCTGTGGCTACTGTGAAGGATATTCTTTCCCTGATTTCTTTCTCAATTAAAAAATTGAGTTAATTTTGTATCCAGTCACTTCACTGAAGTTGTTTATCAATTTTAAGAATTTCCTGGTAGACTTTTTGGGGGTCACTGGTGTATATTATCATATTATCATATCAACTGCAAATAAAGATACTTTAGCTTCTTTCTTTCCAATTTGTATCCCCTTGATCACCTTCGGTTGTCTTATTATTCTAGCTAGAGCTTCAAGTACTATATTGAGTAGATATGGAGAGAGTGAACACCCTTTTCTTGTTCCTGATTTTGGTGGAATTGTTCTGAGTTTCTTCGACTTAATTTGATGTTTCCTATAATCTTATTTTAAATTCAGTTTATATTGCAGAGGTATATCCCTTCTCTCCTAGTCTTCTTAGGCATCTATTTAGATGATCACATTTTTTCCCTTTCAGTTTGTTTATGTGGTGAATTACATTGACTGATTTTTCTCTTTGCTATTCTGACTGGAGTGATATAAAATCTTAAATTATTTTTGTTTTACATTTCCCTGGTGGCTAACAATGTCCAAGTTGTTTTCAATGGGTCTGAAATATCTGTATTTTATGTTTTAAGAATTCTGTTTTGTTCTATGCTCCACTTAAAATCAGTTTCCTTGTTTTCTTGATGTCTTTTATTGTTTTAGTTCTTTACATATTCTAGATAATAACCCTTTGGCAGTTATATATCTTATAAAGAGTTCTTTCAATTCCCTAATGAAGTTTCTTTACTTAAATGATGATGTCCTTTGATGAACTGAAATTTTATGGATAATAGAAGCTGCCAGAAGAGGAAAAACAATCCCCTACCATAGCCATCTGTGAACCCTGCAAGCTACAAAAATGTTTGGTCTCGTAAGACTTGTCTACCAGTATAATAGAGGCAGAATGTCATGGGATTAACCAACCATTTTTGATAGATTTATGTCTCATTCCACAAGTTGAAATGCATTTCTATCTCTAATATTGTGGTCTAGAACCTAGAAAGGTCATAGACCCTAAAGGAAAACTTGATGCTATTCTATTATTCAGCTAAATGGGCACAGTATAAAACCAGCTCCTATTGACTTATTACTTTAACCATAAGTTAATACAGTTCCCAATCCTCATGATTCTCTCTACTTTTAATAGATGGGATTGACACAGATAATTACAACTTACTAATGTACAAAGAATAAGAGTCTGAGGGGGCTCAGCCCAAGTGTGTCATCAATATGACACCCATTTATTCCATGGCTCAGAGATAATTACGTAAGGGAGGGGCAGAAAGATTGTAGCAATAGGAGGTAGTGGATGTTTCTTAGAGAAACAATGTTTTTCAGTCATAGCAGAACAGTATAAATTCATAGCAGAATACATATGTGTTCACAGCAGTGGGAAAGCATTCATAATACATGTGTGTATTCTTGCAAAAACCCAGTGGTGGTGTACATAAAATTTCACTGCTTTTAAAGAGGTTTTGGCAAGTAATTGTTAGCTGTTGAAAGCGCAGGATTTATTTTCTTTAAGGGTGTAGCTCCTGCTGTGTTGACCATGCCCCAGTGGGAGAAAAGAGGATACAAGTTTGGGTGAGCAAGGAAGAGTGGAGGTGGCTCTGGGAAGAGTAAGGGGATTTGGAAAATATAAAAATTCTTTAGACAATATTCTAAAGATGATAAAAACAAGACAAAACCTTAACCTTGATCATTTAATACAGATAATTTTATCTCATCACTGTTTCATGTGTTGAAGCATTTGTAATAAGAGTTTCAGGAATATTAAACTTTATTGCACTTGAGATTTGTCAAGTAGAGTTCCACTAGGCCAATATATTAAGGTACTTTTTGAGTAGATACTCCCTGCAGTTCCTTTGTAAAAGCAAACCAAATGTTCTCTTAAATGAGAAGTAAGTTCTAAGTGAACTAAAATGTTTCCCACCTAACCTTTCGATAGAATCTTTAAAGACGATGTTTCTACCTGTTCTTTTGCTTTTTGTGAGTTTCTACTTGTCCTTTGTGGTTGACACAGTTTCACTATGTGTTCCCTAAATTGTGCTTTGACGTGTTGTGGATTCATCTCATTCAGTTGCCTCGTTGGGCAGCCTTTTAAACAGCTGTGCTTCATAACTCTTTCATTTGTCCAGAGAATACTAAGTGGGAGCCTGCTGTCACGCCACTGCCAAAGAAAATTAGATGCTGTGATTCCTGTGCAGTGCCCCAATTATGGCCAAGAACAGCTCTTACCAAGCTGCACATGCCCTGAGAGTGGGCAACATACGATTCTGTTGGAAAATAGTTGTTCACAGGAATGATGCTCACCTATGACGAATTTTAAAGCGTTTCAACCAAAAACTTCAATTTCATATAAATGCCTAAATTTTTTATGTTAGGTTCATAAAATATTAAATAAAGTTTTAGGTGTGACAGTTGTTAAATATTGGATAAATCTAACTAGGAATTGAACCTAAACTTTGTCATTGAGTTGGATCTTTACATATATTTAGGACATCTTTGTATAAAATGGAATGATGAACTCATGTCTACATAAAGAATATTTATATATTTGGGCAACATACATTGTAATGCTTGTAAGTACAACCAATTGATTAAATAATAAACAAATAAATACATAATACACATTTGGGTACAAAGATATAATTTATATGTATTATACATACACACATTATTATATACATGTTTAGGTTTGAAATTTCATATAGGTACTCTACTAACATCTTAATGACTAAATAATTTATTTGTTGTTAATTTCTTGAAACTCACCATCAATTCAAGTTTACTTTAAGATGGCTGCTGATTGGTTTTTCAGGCGTTGATCATGGAGGCCTGTATCTTTCCCATGTTATGTAAGTACTCTACTGCTGAGCTTTTTGCTAGTCCTATTGATTTCTTTTTTTAAATTTTGCTTGTTTCTGTTTTCTGGTTGTTTTATTTTAATGGAGTACAATTAGTAGTTAATGATTACATAATTTGTCCCCATGAATTATGGTAGTAGACTTTATGTGTATTTTATTCTTCTTGCAAGGTTCTACATTTTCTATTATTTCTGTTTTATAGATTGAAAAGTAAACACTAAAAAAGTTAAGTAACTGTTGCTAAACACAGTAAAATAAGCTTGAAATTCAGAGCCATAACCTATAGCCTGTTGCCTACCACTGTGACCCTTTACAGTGCATGGAAAACTTTGGTACAGAGACATTTTCTGATAAGCCTTTAAGCTGACCCTCATTGCAGGAAGAGACTTTGATCTCAGTTCTTTAGGTATATAACTGCCCAGTGTGTTCTGATCTACACTGAATTCAGTTTTTCTAAATTTAGTATGCTATCATTCTGTCCAACTTTCCATCCCAATGCACTTAAATATCATTAATCCTTTACTGGCCTAGTCATAGCTAATTTCTGACTTGAGAGACATAATGCCTTCAAAAGTTTGGTTCCAGAACTGCTGTTGTTATTGTCAGAACTCCAAAACCAGAAATTCATAATTCCTCTGGACATTCTTATTTAATGTAGTATAACTTTTCAAGATATAAAACTATGGATTTAAAGAAAAACACTTTACACAGCAATACACATATATTAGATTTATGATTTCCTTCCATATTTTATGTGTACTTTGCCCCATTATCTAGACTGAATAATTGTGAGTAAAGATTATACTCCCTAATTCCTTTTTAGCTCTATAGACTTTAGTTTAACATTATCATAATAAAATATACCCTGAAGTATTTGATTGATTGAAATGAAAATGGTTCTCAGTCACATCAGAGTCAGGCTGGTGCTGCAGACACATGATTGCCCTACTTGTTATGCCAATAAGATTGACATTAAACTTTGCAAGCATGTACATGAATGGTTTAGAACAATTCCCAGTGTAACTCGAGTCTGATGACATTTGGCACTACTGCACTTTCCAGAAACTCATGGAAAATGTCAATTCTTCCCTGTGGCACTTTTGCCAATTTCAACTAAAGTGAAAATTGGTTGTTACTCAGAAAACAAACTAATTTCTTCTAGAAAAACACATCTGGTAATGATCAAAGCTGTTTGTGCTGAAAATTCATATACCCCCCAAGTTATAATGCTAAAAAATTGTTTGAATATAAGTCAAGTTCCAGGTTGTGTCAGTGCTTTGACTAATGGAAAAAAATCACTTCACCTCTTCCAAGTACAGATTAAAAGTGGCTATAATTGATCTACTCAAGAAAACAAAAACAAATAAATAAAACAACTGCTTTATACATACTTCTTTCCTTACTCATCATTTTTCAATTTATTTTCCATGCCAACCACAGTTTTCCCTCTCTCCTCTCCTCTTGTTAACTCCCCCTACCTCCCTTCTACCTTCTACCCCACCCACCTACTCCTCTTCTGTCTTCATTCAGATGGGGTAAGGACTCCCATGGGGATCAACAAAGCAAGGCATATCATGTTGAGGCAGGACCAAGCTCCTTTCCCTGCATCATGGGGAAACAAGTCATCCCACTGTAGGGAATAGGTTTCAAAGAACCAGCTCATGCATCAGGAACAGGTCTTGGTCCCCCTGCTAGGAACACCACAAAAGACTAAGTTACATAATTGTCACCCAGATGCAGACGGCCTAGGTGGGTCCCAGCCTGCTCTCTAGCAGTTCATGAGAACCCATAAGCTCGGGTCAGCTGTCTCTGTGGGTTTCCCTGTTATCTTGGCTCATCCTTGCTCATATAACACCCCCCATCTCTCTTCAACTGAATTACAGGAGTTCAGCCAAGTGCTTGGCTGTAGATCTCTGGATCTACTTTCTCCCCATTTTCCTTCCCCAACGGGACCATCCTGATCCCTCATGTTCCCATTCCCCATCTGCTCCCCTCTACTTCCACCCATTTTCCATTTGGCAAGGACATCTCATCTATTCCCTCTTTCTTTGGAGAACCACGTGTCCCTCTTAGGGGCCTCCTTGTTACCTAGTTTCTCTGGGTCTGAGGATTGTAGCCTAGTTCCTTTGCTTTACATAATATCCACTTCTCAGTAAATACATTCCATGTTTGTCTTTTTCAGTCTGGGTTACCTCACTTAATATGATATGTTCTACTTTCATCCATTTGCCTTCAAATTTCATGATGTCGTTATTTTTCGACTAATTCTTTATTGTGCAGATATACCACATTCTCATTATCCATTCTTTGCTTTATCTATTTGTCGGCTGAGGGGCATCTAGGTTGTTTCCAAGTTATGCCTATGAGCATAGTTTAAAAAATGCCTTCTGGTGTGGTGGATCCGCCTTTGGCTATCCCAAGATAACACTGGGTCTTGAAGTAGATTGATCCCCAATTTTCTAAGAAACCATCATACTGATTTTCAAAGTGGTTGTAAAAGATTGTACTTCCACCAGCAGTGAAGGAGTGTTCCCCTGACTCCACATCCTCTCCCACATAGGTTGTCATTAGTGTTTCTGAACTTGAATATTCTGACAGGTGTAAAATGGTATTTCAGAGTCATTTTGACTCTCATTTCCCTTATTGTTAAGAATGTTGAACAATTCCTTAAGTGTATCTTGGCAATTGGCTATTTTTCTGCTGAGAAATTTCTGTTTAAGTCTGTACCCCATTTTTGATGGGATTATTTGGTACTTTGATGACTAATTTCTTAAGTTCTTTATATATTTTGGATATCAGTTCTCTGTCAGGTGTGGGATGGGTGAAAATCTTTTCCTATTCTATAAGTGGCTGCTTTGTTCTTTTGACCATGTCCTTTGCCTTCCAGAAGCATTTTAGTTTCAGGAGGTACCATTTATTAGTTATCGATTTAATTGTCTGTGCTACTCATGTTCTATTGGCGAAGTAGTTTCCTGTGTCAATGTGTTCAAGGTTACTTCCAACTTTCTCTTCTATCAACTTCCATGTAATCTGTTTATGTTGAGGTCTTTGATACACTTGGACTTGTGTTTTGTGCAGGGTGATAGATAAGGATCTATTTGCATTCTTCTACATTCCACTATCAAGTTATGCCTGCAACATTTGTTGAAGATGCTTTCTTTTTTCCATTGTATATTTTTGCTTCTTTTTCAAAAATCAGGTGTTCAAGGGTGTGCGGCTTTATGTCAGGGTTTTTGGTTCAATTCCATGGTTACACTTGTCTGTTTTTATGCCAATACCAAACTGTTTTGATTAGTATGGCTCCACGGTAGAGCTTGAAGTCAGAGATAGGGACATCTCAAAAAGTTCCTTAATTATGCAGGATATTATTTTTAGCAATCCTGAGTATTTTGTTTTTCTATATGAAGTTGGATATTGTTCTATTGATGCCTGCAAAGAATTGTGTTGGAGTTTTGATGGGGATTGCACTGAATCTGTATATTGTTTTTGGTAAGATTGCCATTTTTACTATGTTAATCCTACTAATCTATGAGTATGGAGATCTTTCCATATTCTTACATATTCTTCAATTTGTTTCTTCAAGGAATTAAAATTTTTGTCACATAGGTTTTAAATTTGTTTGGTCAGAGTTAACCCAAGATATATTGTGTTATTTGTGGCTATTGTAAAGGGTACATTCTTTCTCAGTCCATTTCTCATTTTTATATAGGAGGGCTACTGCTTTATTGGGTTAATCTCATATCTAGTCACATTACTGAAAGTATTTAATCATCTGTAGGAGTTCCCTCATAGAATTTTTGAGGTCACTTATATATACTATAATATCATTTGAAAATAGTGTAAGTTTTACTTCTTCCTTCACAGTTTGTATCTGTTTGATTTCCTTTTGTTGACTTATTGCTGTAGCTAGAAGCTCAAGTATTATATTGGTAGATATTGACAGAGTGGACACCCTTGTCTTGTCCCTGATTTTAATGGAATTGTTTTGAGTTTCTCTCTGTTTAATTTGATAATGGCTATCAACTTGCTATATAGTCCCTTTATTATGTTTTAGTTTGTTCCTTTTATCCCTGTTCTCTCCAGAACCTTTATGATGAAGGGGTGTTGAATTTTGTCAAAGGCCTTCTTAGCATTTAATAAGATCATCATGTTGCTTTTTTGTTTATATGGTGGTTTACACTGACAGATTTTTATATGCATCTCTGTATATAAAATCATTCTGCATGTGAATCCCTGCATTTCTTATATGAAGCCTACTTGATCATGGCATACAATTTTTTTGATGTGTTATTGGTTTAGGTTTGCAATTCCTTGTTGAATATTTTTGCATCAATGTTCATGAAAAAGTTTGGACTTTTATTTTTTTCTTTGGTTTGGTTATCAGAATAACTGTGGTCTCATAGAAAGAATTTGACCATATTCTGTTTCTTTCTATTGTGTAAAATAATCTGAGGAGTAATGGTATTAGCTCTTCTTATAAATTCTGTTAGAATTCTAGCTAAAACCATCTGGTCATGGTCATTTTTCTTTTTCGTTTTTCTTTTTTTGATTGGAAGACTTTTTTTTAAAAATGACTCTTTCTTTTTCCTTAACATTTTTAGGTCTATTTAAGTTGTTTACCTGGTCTTGATTTTATTCCTGTATGTGGTTCCTATCAAGAAAGTTGTCCTTTTAGATTTTCCAATTTTGTGGATTATAGGTTTTTGAAGTATGACCTAATGATTCTTTGTATTTCCTTGGAGGGTGTTGTTATGTACCCCCTTTCACTTATGATTTTGTTAATTTGTATAGTCTCTCTTTACTTTTTAGTTAGTTTGCATAAGTGTTTTTCTGTCTTGTTGATTTTTGCAAAGGACCAACTCTTTGTTTCATTGAGTACTTGTATTGTTCTCTTTGTTTAAATTTTATTGATTTCAGATTTGAGTTTATTTCCTGTTGCCTACAGCTCCTTGGTGAGTTTGCTTCTTTTGTACTAGAGCTTTCAGATGTGCTATTAAGCTGCTTGTGTGAGATTTCTCCAAATTCTTTATGTAGGCACTTAATGCTATGAACTTTCCTCTTAGTACTACTTTCATTATGTTCCATAAGGGTATGTTGTAGATTTATTTTCATTGAATTTTCAAAAGTCTTTTAATTTTTTCTTTATTTCTTCCTTGATCCTGTATTGATTTGGTTGTAAGTTGTTCAGTTACCACGAATGTGTAGCCTTTCTGTAGTTTGAGTTGTTGTTGAACTCTAACTTTAACCCATGGTGATCCAATAATATATAGGGGGTTATTCCAGTTTTTTGTATATGTTGAGATTTGCTTTCTTACTGAGTATTTGGCCAATTTTAGAGAAAGTTCTATGAGAAGAAGCTATATTCTTTTGTGTTTGGGTGAAATGTTCTGCAGTTGTCTACTATGTCATAGCATCTGTTAGTTCTCTTGTTTCTCTGTTAAGTTTCTGTCTGGCAGACCTGTTCATTGGGGAGAGTGGGATTTTGAAGTCTCCCACTATTAATGTGTGGGGTTTAACATGTGATTTAAGCTTTAGGAATGTTTCTTTTACAAATGTGGATCACTTTATATTTCAGGAATGGATGCTCAGAATTGAGACTTTATAGATTTTTCCTTTGATAAATGTGAACTATCCTTCTACATATCTTTGTATAATTTTAGTGTGAAGTATATTTCTTTAAATATTAGGATAGCTACACTGGCTTTATTTTTAGAACCATTTAATTGGAAAATCTTTTCCCAGACCTTTACTTTGAAGTAATGTCTGTCTTTGAATTTGAGTCACGTTTGTTATATGTAGCAGAAGGATGGATCTTGTTTTGGTATCATGCTGTGGGATAACGCCCTTTTATATTATAAAGATTTGCCACTCATATTAGTTTAATAAAATGCTGATTCTTCAGAAGCTAGCCAGGAAGTATAGGCAGGGTTAACAGACTAAGAGAATTCTGAGAAGAGGAAAGTTAGACACCAGACAGACATAAAGAAAGCAAGATGAGAATGCCTTACTGAGAAAAGGTACCAAGCCACTTGGCTAACCATAGACAAGAATTTTAGTTTAAGTTGTATAAGCTAGTTAATAATAAGACTGAGATAATAGGCCAAATAGTTTATAATTAATATAAGTCTCTGTGTGGTTTTGGGGGGCTGAATGGCTACAGGACCAGGTGGAAGAGAAACTTCTGTCTACAGGTATCCATTATGTCTTTATATTCATGAACTGAGCCCATTAATGTAAAGAGCTGTTAGTGACCAGTGATTGTTAGTTTCTGCTACATTTCTATTTTGGTGTTGTTTATGGTAATGGCAATGTTTTTATTTCCTTTGGATTTTGCTGTTGTGAGATTTTCTATTGCCTATGTATTCAGAAATATAACTGAGTTCATTGGGTTGGAGTTTTCCATCTAGTACTTTCTGTAGTGCTGTACTTAGGGGTAGGTATTTTTTTTAAAACTGGTTGTGTCATAAAATATCTTGCTTTTTGCTTTTGTATTGATTGAAAGTTTTGATGATTATATCAGTCCGGGCTGGCATCTATTGTCTCTTAGTGTCTATCTAGGACCTTCTGGCTTTCAGAATATCCACAAAGAAATATAAATGGGTCCTTATGAATTTGAAATATTCTGTAAAATAAAGGATACCATTCCATCAAAGTATCCAGATGGAGAAAAACATTAAGCAACTACACATTTGATAGAAAGTTAGTATCTTGATTACACAAAGAAGCAAAAGAAATAAAGGAAGAAGAAAGAAAGAAAGAAAGAAGGGAGGGAGGGAGGGAGAAGAAAGAAAAGTAAAGAATGGACTGCACATCAAGAAATCAACCAGATTAGCATTGAGATATAAAGCTATAAATAAGATCTTCAAAGCAAAATGTAAATTGGTGAGATAGACTTTAAAAATATTCAACATCCTCAGTCATCAGAGATATGGGAATTAAAACTACTTTGAGAGTTTATCATTCCACAGAGACAATGATCAGTGTTAACAGAACAAATGATAGCTGATATGTGTATGTGCTGGGGAAGGGAAATGCTTATTCATTGCTGGTGGGAGTGCAAACAGGTGCAGCCACTATGGAAATCTTTAACAAGATAAAACTATATTACTATTAGGCATATATCCATGAATCTATATTTTACTATAGGGATACTTGCTCATCCTAGATGTCCATTGACTGATGAATAGATTAAAAATGGTGTTTTCACAAAATAGAATATTATTCACCTGTTGTGAAAAATGAAATTATGAAATGTGTTGTAAGAATGTGGATGAAGGATGGCGTTTTGGGAGGAGACATCTGAGTGCTTGTGAGAAAACTACAAGAAAATAAAACATGTGTCTTCTGATCTCATTTGGTTAAGAACACAAAATTGCCTTTGGAATGTGTTTTTGTGCCCCTTTTGAGTATATCAGATAGGAGTGAGTTTACTTTAACTGTTGTTACTCATATGCTTCTATAAAAAAATTGGCATGAGTGTTTAGTCCTTGTAATTGAACAACTTACTCATATGATTCTTAATTCTTAGAGTATAAATTATCTGATGCTATGAACAAAGTTGGCTATTGCATGAAATTTAGTCTGCCACATTTTTAGGCCCCACTGCTCCAGGCTTATGCTGCCAACTAGACTGACAAACCTGCAGGTACATGGATATCAGTAGAAACAAATCTTGAGGGAGGTAACTAAGAAATAGAAAGACAAATTGAATGTTTTATCTTACATATAGATGTTAATTTTTAAACTTTATATGTGCTTCATTTAGGCTATCTACAGAGGTTAGATAGCTTATAAGGGACCATGGTGGAGTGCATCTTCAAATGAAGAGGAAATGGGATACAATTTTATAAAGACATAGTTAATGGGGAAAATAGAAGAGGGGTTTAGAAGAAAGTCAAAGTAAAGGAGGGACTACATGGAGGAATTACTAACACAAAAGTTCCTTTGAAAAGCTATATGGAAATCCACTACTCTAGAAATTTCCAAAAGTATATAAAAAGGTATTGAAATGAAGTTACCATATACTAAGGAAGACAATGTACTAACTGGAAAACATATTCAACCAAGTGAATACCTCAAAACCAATAATGGTTTACATCTTTGAATCATTGGCCATAGGGGTGTCAAAGACCTCCAGTTGGTGATACTATTGATTATCTTCTACAACATGATAATGTTCTATTGCTGAAGACATCACTTACTTATGTCATTGAACATGGTGAACTCAAGCTGGTATGATGCCAAACTAGAAGCTTTCCCACTGCTGATTACTAGAATGCTGGAAAATACTACACACACAGCTAAAGGAGAAAAGTAATTAACACTCACACTGAAATATGAGCCTTGTGACATACAACAGTTTCCTGAATGCAGAATATACTGATATAATAGTAACACAAATATTGTAGGAGTAACCAACCATTTTTTAATTACCTAAGGCCCACATCAAGAAGTGGAACTCAAATCTAAAAAAGTTAATGAGGCCAAGAACCTGGGACTTGATAGTTCATGGGTCCTACAACTAGTCTGCTAAATGATCACACCAATAAACTTACTCTTAATGGTATATTGTTACTAGTAAGTGAGTGCATTATTCAATTTTTTTAGTATACAGCAATTAACACAGAGAACTACACAGGACAGTGTGTGGAGAGTGCTCTCACTGACTTTGGAGCACACAGCTCTAAATGAAATGTCTCTTTACACCATCCCATCAATCCTCAGAGATTTCTGTAGAAAAGTAGTTGGTAAGACTATAAGAACCAGAGTTTGTGAATGACTCCAAGTAAACAGTGTATTCCAACACAACAGGAATAATATGCATATGAACTCACAGAGGTTTTGGGAGCATACACAAGTTCAAGACAGACAAATTATAATGGAGAAGGGAACGTCCCTTAACTCAAAGTCCCACAGCTAACCAAGAGGCTAATTACAATTGATACTATTGAGAACAAGAAAATCAGTTTTCTCCAATGGATTATCACTAGATATATCAACGTTGCTCCATGGCAGGCCTCATACTCAACCGTAGTAACAAACAAACAGTTGAGTAAAAGTTTCTTGTGTGTGTGCTTTCTTGTGTTATGGTTTGTTTTGTCATTTTTTCTTTTGTTTTGTTTGTTGGGGCTCTTTTCTTTCTTTTGAGAAAGAATAAGAGCATGAGGTTGGGTGAGTAAGGAGGTGGGGAAAATCTGGGAGGATATGGAGAAGGGGAAAGAAAAGGATGAAAATATACTGATTAAAATGTTTTAGATGTGAGAAACAAAAGAAAAAGAAAGTAAAGCAAACAGAAAATAAATTTAAAATTATTTTTCTTTTGGTTGTAAGTATTTAATAGCCACAAGGACAATGCCCACCGATACAGACATTACTCCACCCAATGTATCAATTTGTGACAAGGCAGTGTTTTCCTTCTTTATGGAAATATGAGTACAGTGAAAATTTCTAGTGGTGTCTTAACAGTATCATGAGAAAAGTGTTGCCATGTGGGCCCCTCTCAAAGCCTTTTTCCTTTTATCTCTAATGCAGACCATGAGAGCCACTTCACTAGAGAAAGGTAGGAAGAACCTGTACTAATAAATATCACCCACACACTTCTGTTGCTGAACAGTGCTCTGCTATATGATATGAACACACAGCTTGTTTATTTGTTCCTCTGTTGATGGTTTTCAGATAGTTACTAGTTTAAAGAATGTACTCATATTACTGCCATAAGTCTCCTATGTAAACCAAATTTTTATTCTTCCTGAATAAACTTCTAGAGATCAAATTTTTGGTAAATTAAACTCAGGTTAAACTTAATGAGGAACTTCACCATATCACAATTGAAGTTCTTGATGTAGGAAGTCCTTCTGTATGTGTGCTGTTTTTATTGGATAATTAATAAAGAAGCTGACTGTTGATAGGGCAGAGTAGAGCTAGGTGGGAAACTTAAACTGAATGCTCAGAGAAATAAGGTGATGTCAGTGAGACCCCATGTAGCTGTCATCAAAGGACACAGATGCCCAAGAACTTTACCAGTAAAGCACAAGTTTCATGGTAAAATAATGGAAATGGTTTAATTTAAGATATAAGAATTAGCTAACAATACACTTAAGCTATTGGCCAAGCAGTGTTTTAAATACTATAGTTTCTCGGCAGCCAGGAATGAACAAGCAGCCTCTGCCTACAAGATCTTATGAGCAACATATCAAAATGGTGGTGTAACAGATCATACCAAGCATGGTCAGAGGTGGGAACAGAGGGCACAGACACCAAAGAACCAATTAGGAAGTAGCTTGTGGCAGTTTCCTGATTTAAATTCAGATTGTAGCAAATTTTCTGAACTCTGGCCTTGTATTTTAATTTACCATACACCAATAAAAGAGTCAATTTAATTTTAAGTTGGTGTAAAAAAATAAAGCAAAGCTAAATGATCACAGTGTAGGCAATATTTGAAATGCATCCCACCTGGTAATGTCCAGTATCTATCAGCACAGGTACTTATTGTGTTGCTGTGTTTTAAAGACAGAAATATAATTAATTTTATGATTGCACTGCAAGCTGAAACCAGTTCTTTAGAGTACTGCCTCAAATAAGAGAGTGCAGGGAATCAATAGAGATATGGCATTCCCTTTATATGTGCTTATCTGAACCTAAACACAAGAAACTGAATACAGGCATAATGCCATCTAACAAATGTGCTTCCTTCCCTCCGAGGCAAGAAGGTATGTGCACGTGTTTACACAGTATATAAGTATACTTGCCCTTGATGATTTCAATTCTGTTTGAATTTTTGCTATTTGAAATCTGTCCACATATTTTCAGTATATGATTGAAATGGAACGAGTCAGATGGGTGGAAGCCGAATCAAATAATCCAACACTAGCTCCGAATAGGGTATACTAAGATTTTTTTCTTTTATTAAAAGGGAAACTCACAGATTAAAATGAGGAATTGGGAACAGGGTCCAACATCCAGGTGTGGCCCTCAGGAAGAAGAGGAGTTTAGCGGGCACTCCCACAGGCTTTTTGGGAGTTTTGGTACCCAAAAGCCATGCCCCACTTGGTCCAGACTTTCAAAGGCCATTGCTGAAGGAGGTTCCCCATCATAACATCTGATAATTCAATTAAAAAATGGAAGAAAATAGTATTTCAGACTAAGTTAATGACTAACATGTTAGTAGATTAACAAATGCAAGGAAGTTACTTCCAGTGTGTGCTGAATGTTGGGTACCTTATCAGTGTTGTAGTACTTTCAGGAGAGCTACAGATATGGTTGTCATCACTTCTGAGAAAACAATTTCAAAAGATTTCCTGGCACATAATTTAAGTTTATTTAGGTTGTTATTCTTTTCTTTTTTTTTTCTTTTTGTCTACTTGACAGAAGCTATAGTCGTCTGAAAAAGAAAACACCAATTGAAAAGAGCCTCCACAGGTTAGTCCGCAATAAAAGCTGTGGGGCATTTCCTTGATTGGTGATTGGTATGGGAAATTCCAGCCTACTTTGTGTGGTGCTACCCATGGGAAAGTGGTCCCAAACTGGCGTAAGTAGAAGTGGGAGGAGGAAGAGGAAGATGAAGCAACAGCAGCTGAGTAGACCTTGGTATGCAATCTAGTAAGTGACATTCCTCCACGGCCTTCATTTAAGTTCCTGTCTCAAGCTTCCTAACTTGATTTCCTGCCTGACTAAGACATAGTACAGTATACTGTATATCCTTCCTTCTACTTACAAATATTACTGTTATATACATACATGTGAGTATCAGATGATTTATTTATTTTTATTTCCTAGAATATAAAGTTTTATGATATGGTCTCAGAATAAACATGAAAAGCAACCTTGAAGTATTACCATAGGATAATAGCAAAATTCTGACATAAAATTCCAAATTCCTTCTTGCTTCACATAAGTAGAGAAAAAAAATGGCAGATACTACTAGAATTGACTTTGTAAGGATTAAAGAAGATAAACTACATGAAATTGTCAAATAACTAACTACAAATGATAGCTGTAAAAGTTATTTTTGTTATGAATAAAAGGTCATCACTGGTCCATTCCTCCAAACATGGGAAGATCTACACAGTTCTTCTCAAGACACTGAATAAAGGAAAAAGAAATACTTCCTATACTACATCAGTTGTTTTCAAAACTCTGATCAAGACATCAAGTTTTTCTCTATAAATAATAACAGAAGCAATTAGCACATTAGAAATTAAAAGGAACTTTTCATGATGATAAATAACCTTCATGAAAACAGGGAGAAAGAAAATCTAAACAATTAGCCAATTAAATAAAATATCCACAAAATTAGTATCACATTCTCCCAAAAATGATTGGAAGCTTTCCTGTAAACAAAATAAGGAATATGTTTACTTTCCCCACTGCTATGAAACATTTCATCAGAGATCTGTCCCAAGTAATCAGGAGGAAAATAAAAATTAAATACTTTGAAATTTAAGGAATAAATGAAATCATTTGTTCCTAGTTGACATAAACTTATTTATAGGTCATGCAAACTTCATTGATAATAACTTACAAGTTTAACATTTCCACAAAGCTCTGGGACATACACTCTGCATATAAAAGTCAATTGTTTCCTTTAAAGTAACAATAAGCACTTCAAAAAGAAATCAAGAAAATAATTCAATTTATAGTTGCATCAAAATGAACAGTATATGTACAAATAAATTTAACCACAGTGAAAAAAAATACTGCATACTCAATCTTATAAAGCATTACCTTAAAATTATGTAAATAAACTGAAAGACACTTTGTGGTCTTGTATAGGATGATTTAGCATAGTTTTTGTGTTGTTGTTACCTAAAGAGATATACAAATTAAAAATTTTTATCAAAATTCAAATGCCTTTTTACTCCAACTATTGCAGTGCTGGGGATGAACCCAGAGCAATAATTTTAAAAACTATAAGTATGCACTGTACCATGAACCACTTGCTTGCTTTCAAGAAGAATAAATGTGCGTCCCCAATTCACTTAGTTAAAATTGGCAACTGTAAACAAAGTAATCTCAAAAGATAACCATAAGGGCTCATGTTTTCTCATTTCAAAACTTAAAACAAAAATATAGTCATCAAAATAGTTTGATATTTGTATAAGAATAGACATAGGAAAATGGAATAGAATTGTCTAGAAAAAAGCATACATATAGAGCCAATTATTTTCCCCAAGGGTTTCAAGATTATTCAATGAAGCAGAAGTAGTGTTTCCAGAAAACAGGATAGGAGCACAAAAAATAGCTACAATCCAATAGAATATACTTGAAAGAGTTTTGTCAAAAGTAAATTTTTTCATAAACTATATTCTAATTATAATTAATTACTAGCCTCCCCCAACCCACAAATCCACATCCTTTCTTTCTCTTTCTCCTTAGAAAGCAACTCTTATCTTAGGAATAAAGGAGCACCTAAGACCTAAAAATAATAAAATTAAATTAAGAAGAAATAATAAAGAATAGGACAAAATAAAATTTAGGATTTGTATTGAAACTTAATAAAATATAAACATATATATATGCAATACAAATGGAATTGGTCTATTGCATGGGAGACAAAGCTTTAACTAGACATTTTTTATCCACTCTTGAAACCTCAAAGGGCAGGAATGAGTTACATATAATGAGTCATAGGCCAAAGGGGCTATGTGAAAACCCCTAAACTGCGAAAAGCTAATTTTCATCCAATTTATCTACCAAAAAATAATCAGCCAATTTTCTACCAAAAAAATTTCATTCAATCTCAGTGAATAAAAAACTAACTAAATTTTTTAAACTTTAATATTAGAAATAAAAATCTTAATCTATGCAAAGATACATAAAGAAAATAGTCAAGATTTTAGATTTGGCAATAAAATCTTAGATATGACATCAATATCTATATAAAACTATAGGCAAATTGGGTTTTAGTAAAATTAAAAACTGTTATGCATAAAATATTGTGAAGAAAAATGCAATGAAATGGAATAAATTACTTGTAAGTCACCAGATAAGAATTCACTATGATTTTAGCTATAAGAGCTGGAGAGATAGCAAAGATTTTTTAAGCACTTGCTGCCCTTACAGTGGGCCTCAGTTTGGTTCTCAGCACCTACATGTAAAATACATCTTAAAAATTTGAATATTAAATAAATAAGCCTTATACATAGCAAAAGACAAAAACGCACTACTTAAGTACTAGAGTGGGGATCTGTAAAATAACACATGCAAATAGCCAACAGATGCAGAATATGCACAAACCGTTGGTAACATTAAGGAAAGGTTACTGCAAACAGTAATGCATTGCCACACATCATAGGTAGAAATCTAAGAATTTAATTACCACCACAAGTACAGGGACTGTTAAAAAAATCTAATGGAGTACTACAGAACAGAAAAAATCATCGACATCTTGAAATTTGCAGGAAACTGGATGGAGCTAGAAAACATCATTTTGAGTGAGATTACCCAGACTCAGAAAGACAATTATCACAAGTACTCACTCTTAAGTAGTTTTTAAACATAAAGCAAAGAAAACCAGCCCACAAATCACAACCCCAGAGAACTTAAATAACAATGAGGACCCTAAGAGAGACATCCATAGATCTAATCTACATGGGAAGTAGAAAAAAACAAGATCTCCTGAGTAAATTGGGAGCAT
>LOJH01008299.1:0-10056 GCA_001685095.1 Ellobius talpinus | reverse complement strand
GTTCCAGGACAGGCTCCAAAGCTACAGAGAAACCCTGTCTCAAAACAAAACAAACAAACAGAAAACACCCCCCCAAAAAAAGGCTGGGAGAACTCTAGGAACAGGTGAAGCTGGGGCCAGGGAGCTGGGAGGATTTAGGAACAAGGTAAAGTGGTATGTATGGCTTTAATGAGAAGAGTCCTTGGCCCAATTCTTGGCTAGTTTGATACAAAGGATGAGAAGGAAGTTTCTAGTCAAAAGGTAAGGAGTCTAGGAGGGGCCTCAGGCTGGAGGACAGGCTGGTATGGGGCAAGCCCGAACAAATGGGTGGGGCAAGGAAAATTTTGGGGCAAGGGCTAAGGGGATAGAATGGATCAGAAGAAGCAGAAGTGATGATCTGGGAGAATTTGACGTGCTAGAAGGATTTGAGAATGAACCAGAAAGGAGCTTAGACTCTTGGGTAAAGTTTGAAGAGATGCTGAAAAGAGTGAAATGATGCAAGGCTACAAATTTGCCTGAGGGACTTCAGGGATGGTTGGGAGGAGGGTGATACTGGGAGATCAGCTGGGCCAGGAGGTACTGGAAGTGGGTCAGTCAGGCTACTGGGATGGGCCAAGGGCCTGGAATGGGGACTTTCCCAGGGCCTGTGTGGAGGAACCTGAACTGGAAGTTGAGATGCTGGGATTCTTCCCCCCAACTGGTGGAATTGAGACAAACGTGTGGGTGGGTGTGCTGGGGGTGGGGTTGGGGAGGCCGGGTGGCCCAGTCTGGCAAGAGTTCCCAGGCAGATAAGACCTGGTTTTCCTTGGGATCTGGGGATGACCTACTGGGGCCAGCACCCTCTGTGAACAGCCAAGGCTGCTATAGAGGTCCCCTTACTTGAGCTGGGGGTGCGGGGGTCCTCCACCAGCAGCGGTGATGGGTGGCGGCACATCCTGGCTGGGTTTCTGGGCCAGCTGTGGCTTGGTGGGACGTCCAGCAGGACCTGGGCCGCTGGACCGGGGCTGCTGCGTGGTGGGTGGCCCAGTGCGAGGTCCGGGACCTGCCTGGCTGGCCTGACGAGTAGGACCAGCAGGGCTTGGGGGTTTCTGGGGAGGGCCCTGGCGCTGCTGCCCTCCGGGTGGGGCTCCTGAACCCTTCGGTGGAGCTGGAGCAGAGATAGATGCCTGACGGGTAGCCTGTGGGGGCCCCGCCTGACGCTGTGGAGATGGGGAGGCAGGCGGGCGGGTGGCTGGAGGTGCCCCAGGGCCTCCTGCCACTGGCCGGGACTGGCGGCCTTGACCCTGGGTCATCGGTGTGGCCTGAGACAGGGACTGCTGTGATGCGGCTGTGGGACTTGGTAGGCGCTGGGGCAGAGGGCTGCCAGCTGGGGGTCCAAGCCCAGAAAGATGCTGCTGGCCCTGTGGGGGTGGACGCTGCTGCAGTGGAGGTCCCTGGCGCTGAGGTCCTGGGCCTGGCTGTGGAGGGCCCCCTAAGAAGAGAAAAAGAGAACAGCAAGTAAGAGTGAGTGAGCAAGAGAGGTGAGGCTGCTTGGGAGGGTAGGGACCTAGCAGGCCTGCCCTCACTTACCCTGGGGTGGGGGTCGTTGCTGAGCAGGAGGTCCTGCAGGCTGCTGGGAGGTCTGGCGGCCCAAGGGTAGGGCTCCTGGGGATGGAGCCTGTGGCAGAGTGGAGATTAAAAATAGTTACCAGCCAGTGGGAGCAGTAACCAATCAAAAATGACATGGATTCCCAGTGTGCTGGGTGTTGCTCCATTTGTGGCCAGTTGAGGGGACCCCATACTTGTTCAGGAGACTCTTAAGGATGGCAAGGTCATAACAATTTATCGAGGCCACATGTGCATAAAGATGACACTAATCTGCTGATAACTCCTTAATGGCACCAGCTTGATCAAAGGCTGGCCTCTTTCCCTCTAGCTCAGTGCAAGGGCCTGACCTGGCTGTGGGAGCCCCTGCCAGGGGAGGCATCCCGCTGCCGCTGCCGAGGCAGAGCCTGAGCCATCTTGTTGACCACGAGTTCCACGATGAGCTGCTTGTCTTCATCCTGATGATCACCAATGAGTGGCATGGAGGAGCCCACCACCTGGAGGAGGAAAAGAGATTCAGTGTGGGGAGAGGCAGGAAGTGCATGTGAGGCCACAGTGTCAACACACTTTTGCTTGGCAAAAAGCATGGTGACTGCAAAGAAGAGAGCTCTGTCTGGTTTCTAAGGGGCACTGATTGGACACTCTAAGGAAAGTCAGTCTATTCCAGAGCCCTGGACAGCTTTAGGGGTAGCACATTAGAGGTGGCTCTGTATATCAGGGTCTGTGGGTCACATCTGGTCTGCTATATGTTTCTGTATTGCTCATGAGCTAGCGTAGGTTCAGTATCTTTTCCTTCTTTTTCAAAGAAGACAGAACTGCAACTACATAGGCAAGCCAGAAATCCACCAGTCTAGCTCCAAAATCCCAGATGTGATCCTGCCTCACCCTCCCAAGTTGCCAGGATTACAGGCACGTACCACCAAGCCAGATCCTTTTTCATTTTTTTCTTTTTGAGACAGTGTCTTACTGTGTAGTCCAGGCTACCCTCAAACTCTTCATCTCCTGCCTCAGCCTTCCAAGTGCTGGAATTATAGTTTCTCACTGCACTCAGCCTCTGATGTCTTTCAGTGGGTGGGGGAAATTTTTTTCACATATGCAAAAGATAGGAAATTGAAATTCAGTGTATTTAAAAGTTTTGGTTATAAACACATATGTTGTATCCATAAGCACAACTTCACTAATTTTTCATCTTGCTTATGGATGTTTTTGTAGAACTGAGTCAGGGTAACTGCATGGCCCACAAAGCATAAAATATGTACTGCTGGTCCTTTACAGAAGATGCTCGCTGGTTCCAGCTTTATAGTTTACTGGGCACTTTTTCTTTTACAAAGTGCTTCACTGTGGTTCCAAGGACACTTTAAAGGCTAACTAAGTGCTTTGCCATTTACCAAGCTATCTCTATTCACAGAGCACCTTATATCTTAGCAGATGTTACCATTCACCAAGGATGTCCAAGTTTTTAACATAGCCATTTGCTAGGGAAGTCCCACCAAGTTTACACAGTACTTTACAGTTTACGCCATCATTCACTAAGGACTTTTGAGTCAAAATGCTTTACAGTTTAGATTGCTATTTCCATGCACCCACCCTTCCTTCTGTGCCCCACCAATCCCTGCGTGTTCCCACCTCAATAATGTGGTCCCTTCCATCTTTGCCATGCAGCGCTTCCACTGCGCAGATGTCAAGTCCCCCAAAAATCTCTGAGCATGTGTCTACCCACAACTTGTACCTGCCAAGACAAGGGACAGGGCAGCTTGTCATTGCCATGCTCGGGATTCCATTACACCCTCCGTCCCACTCCTCAATTATATCTCTCACCTGTCAGACATGGCAATTTGCTCAAGCATGGCTGAGCCTGTGTTGGTCTTCCAGTTCCCTGACACTGATGTCCTCCTGGGGGGAAGGGGAAGAGGATTAGTGGGGCTGGAGATGCATGGGGCAGGGCCCCTCGAAGGCCCCTCTCTCTCCACTCACATGTAGGCCTTGTAGTTCTGCCCAATCTTCTGGACACGCACATCATATTTGGCATCAATGAAGGGCTCAGCAGTGGCATACGTCTTAGTCAGTGCCACAACACTTGCAATGTCCTGGAAGTCATGTTGGTTGTCGACCTTGACCTGTGGGCATAGGTGTGAGATTAAGGGAGTATAAGGAGTGGATGTATCTGGAGGGATGTGTAGACAAATATAAAGTGGATATGCCAAGGTACTCATGCATAATTATGGGTATCCTGTTTCATACATGTGCACACAAACATAAAATTGCTTGGATACAACTCTGAAAATGCTTGAAAACACTTCTTTTTGCAGTGTTGGGGACCAAACACAGGGCCTTTCACGTGCTAAGCAAGCACTCTACCACTGTGCTACATCCTCAACCCAAATTATTCACTTTAAACAGGGGAGCTGAATGAAGTGTGGAATTATATCTCAATAAAGCTTTAAAAAGAACTGTACATAGACACAAAAACTCAGTTGTACAAGTAATATACAAACACAGAAGCTGAGGCAACTCAAACTTACAAATTACAAATCTGCTTGCTACATACACGCAGACAAATCAGCTGGATGGAAAGCATACCTGGACCCTAAGAGCCTGGAGTATAAAAGATGATGTGTGTTCATCACAGAACCATGCTTATATATACACAGCCAAATGCTTGGCACACTAGCACAGTAATGGAACATACAAAATTGGCTGGTTGCATGAGAGAAATATAGGCTGAGAAAAATCAGTTGAATACGAAAATATAAAATCCAATTAGATGAAGACATCCCAGAAAACATCATCAAACAGAATTATTGTTTTGCATTGAGTACACAGATGCACATTTAACTATATACAGTGCCAGAGCATGCACTATACAGACATGCATGTGTGCCCTGCTGGGACTTACCTTGCCCATCCCAGAGTGTGCGTGGCCCATCTTCACGACCACGGGGTATGTTGTGCTGCTGAGCTGATGAAGATGAAGGCAGAAGAGGCATGGTCAGAGCAGTAGTGCTGACTTCCAAGAGTTAGTGACCCATAGAGTGTAAGTCACACTGGTTGCCATTTTTTACCCCAGAAAAAGTTAGTCAAAGACAGGCGGAACTGCACTAAATAATAGTTTCACAGCAACTGTGAACCCAGAATTGAATACAGAGCCCTGCATGCCAGTCACTTACTCCACTCCCTAAGCCCTAGGCGTTTCCATATCTGCTTTTCCACGCAGAGGCTTTAGATGAGGGTGAGGGAATTTCCCAGAAAAGAGAAAGTTTGTTTTTATAATGAATAGATAGATATTGGAGTGACTGTATGTATGAAGGTGTGGTAGTTAGCATGCAGCAATGTCTTCAGCCAAGCCTTGCATGCAAGCTTCATTTTTATGTGTGTGCACACACACACACACACACACACACACACACACCCCTTTAGAACTCAGATTAGTCAGTCAAAGTCAGAGGTGTCCATATCTATTGAGAAAGACAACCAAATGAGTGTCGTCATGAGTGGCATGGTTTTGGAAAGGGGGATGGTGGTGAGGGTGTCATCCAGGCATCAGGCCAAGGAAACAATGCCAAGATATGTGTTGTGTGTGACGAGGGAGAGACCTTCCACTTAGGCATCTATTCATCACACAGAGAATATTAGCAACCTTCAACTCTCATAAGCAATACACTCAAATATATGCTTGACTCTCAGGAAGGGACATGGAATATATTAAGGGACACATGCCACTCACAGAGGCACAGACACACCAGAGAGCTGTGCACACACAAGCATACCTACTTCTATCTGCTGAACTTTCCAGATTCTTTTTAAAACCAGCTTTGCTTCTTCTGTTCCTGAGCTTGAACACAGTGCTGTGTGTGCATGTGTGTATCTGTCATATGTGTATATAGGGGGCTTGGGATTTCCTGGAGAGCTGTAGCCTGCTATCTTGATCTTTCTTCTTCCTAAGGCTATGTGAGATCTCAGGTAGATATTGCCTTTCTGGGCCTTGGTTTCCTGATCTGTACAAAGGGTATTAATCAAGACCAAGCACTTCATACTTTCTAGGGATCATCAGGTATTTGCACATGCCAGTAGATCCCTATGGGAACCTCACAGCCATCCAGTTCCACAGATAGTTACAGGCCAAACACCCCTCTGTGATGTCCACCCGACTCCATTTCAAGCCTGCCCATCAATCTGAATCCTCACATGTAAACAGCTGGCAAAACTGTGCTGACTCAGGTTTCCTAGTTAAGGAGCTGGCGTCAGAAGCAGGGTCATAGAGGAGGAGAGACCGGACTTTCCCTGTCTTTAGTTCTCCTCAGTCCCAGCACCTAGTTACTCAGTGGCCTGTCTCATCTACTTTCACTCCTCACTTTCACAATCAGACGGTTGAAAATTTTGGTTTCCTTCCCTTTCTCCCTTTCTTTGTATCCCTACTTCCCCACCACAGCAATTTCTTCACTATCATTCCTGGACGGGTCATTTGGCCCCTTCCTATCTCTATTTTCTCATTAAATAGTGAAAATGTGAATCATAACTCACAATCATGTTGGGAAGGAACAAGTCAATCATCTCAGAGGAAAAAAATCTTAGTACACCCATACAGTAAACCTGAATCTTTAAAGTGCTGGTTACTATCATTGTTGTTATTGATTTAACACCTCTTCATTAATTAACATTAAAGAACAAGGAGGACAATAGCAAATGAAGAAACAAAAATCCTGAGCCGGCAATATGGTCCAGCAGATAAAGGTGCTTGCTGCCTCCGTGACAACCTGAGTTTGAGTCCCAGAACCCACAGGGAAGGAGAGGACTGGCTCCTGCAACTTGTCCTCTGAACAATACAACCATGCCATGGTATGAGTACAGCTACATGTGTGTGTATGTGTGTGCGTGCGTGCGTGCGCACACACACACTAAATAAATGTAACAAAAATCTTTTAAAACAGTGTTTTGTATACAGTGAGTAAATACTCTGTTGAGGGCTGGTGTAGGTTTTTGTATGCTGTGGTTATTGAGCTAATTTAAGTAAAGGAAATTTAATTAGCATTCGAGGCTAGCCTGGTCAACAAGAACTAGTTCCAGGACAGGCTCCAGAGCTACAGAGAAGCTCTGTCTCGGAACCCCTCCCCCCAAAAAAATGTAATTAGCTAAAGTAAATTTACACAGAGATCTTAGTAATAGTATACTGTAAATGCTCAAAAAGTAGCTGCTATCATCACTATCATCATCATTTTTTGTGTGTGACAGGGTCTCTCTATGTATGTTCCAGGCTGTCCTGGAACTTATTGTGTTGATCAGGCTGCCCTCAAACTCTCAGGATCTGCTTGCCTGCTGTGCTTACAGCCATTGTCATTATTATTGGTCTATCCTCCCTGTATTAATTGAGGGTGTTAATCATCCCGCAGAACCCTTCCACAAAACCCCAGGGAATATTCCTGCATCATCAGAAAGCTGATGGGAAGCAGTTGCTTCATTCCACTCCCACCAGGGATGTGGGCTGGTTGGTGGGAAAGGAGCCGGGCAGGATGGGGTGACGATAGGTTTTCTACTGACTCACTGGCTTCTTTCACCATCATCCACACCCTCCCCCCATGCTCACCACACCACTCCCTCCTTGCCAAAATTGTGCCCTGCCTGAGTTAAGGGTCAAGAAGCCCAGGGTCAAGAAGTCCAGGTTTAAATTCCAGTTTTGTCCTGTGGCCCTGGCAAAACTCTTCACTTCAGCTATTTGCCTGTTTGATTTTGTTTCTGTTTAAGACAGGGTCTCTAGTCTCATTGGTGTGTGCAACCACAAGCTTTTTGGGAAAGGTTACCACCTAAGCTCTGTCTGCATGCCACCTCAGTTCCTCTCCCAGTTCTGAAACACTTAACTGCCGCCTTGAATAAGTCACAGACACTCTCAGTGTATCGATTTCCCCACTATGTATTTGTGCCTCTTCTCCCATTTCATGTCCCTCAACTGCTTTTCTAGTTTGTCTCCCCTATGCCACCCCCTCACCAGAATGCCAGGTCCACTAGGAAAGCCCTTCTTGTTATATAATAGGTGTATAGTAAGGTGTGGGAATGAAATCATTGGCTTCAGCCATAGGAAGTTTAGGGGATGTGGGAAACTGGAGAGGCACAGGGCTCTAGGGGCTTGAACTGCCTTTCCTCTCTGCCCTTCAAGGCCGCCAGGGAGGAATGCGAGTGACGTGGAGCTGGGGGAAGGGGTGTAGTGGGCTGGCTGGCAGTGCAGGGAGTATCTTTAGGCCGGTCCTACAGCCCGCCCCTAGGCTTCCATTCCTGCGGTGGGTGGATGAGTAATGTGTCCAGGAAGCCTGGAGGCTGTGATTTCCGCGCCAACTCCGCCCCTCGCATGGACATTTATTCTTCACCGCTCAGTCCCTGCCGCCATCGCTGCAGATCCGGCTTCTAGAGAGACACCAGAGGTAAGTGGGAACCGGGTGTCCTGGCAGGACTGGGGCTTGCCTGGAGCTTATGTTGGCGTGGCCACCAGGCCCATCCAATTCCCTGCCAGACTAGCCACTCAACCTGGCTGGCAGGTATCAGGATCCCTATTTGGCCAAGGGAGAATACAAGAGAAGGATGTCTGGAATGAGTGTCCCAAGCCGGACTCTCCAGACTCCGTCATGCCTCTGGCATTCATCCCCAAGTGCTCCAAACCCACAAGCCTCTAATACCTTAAAGACCTCCCAACTTGCCAACTCCCCTGAATTTGTTCATTGTCTCCCCAAACCCCTACAGCTCCCTTAACTCCTCTTGCCCTCAAACTCCGCTATGCTTAGCTTCCGGAACTTCAAAAATTCTTCTGCCTTCAAATCCCTCAGCACTCCCATTATCTTAAGCTTCCAAATTCCCCCAGACTCCTAACCCCCAAATTTCCCCCAGCTTCCTAAAACCCCAAACCTCCTCTAAAACCCTCAATATCTCCAAATACACCTGCCCATTATATCTTAATAGCTCTCAACTCCCAACGTCCCCCTTTCTTCTCCAGTTTCCTAAACTCCAAATTCTTCACAAATGACAGTCTCCAGACTTCTTCAACTCCATTCAGTTCTCAAACTGCTCAGCTCTGATTCATCAACTGCCACAACTCATTATCTTCCAACTCACTGTCTCCTACATCACTGGAACTCAATAAAACTTGAAACTTTCCCAACTATTTAAGCCCCTAAACTCCAGGTTTTTCAACCCACTTAAGATTCCCAGGCTTCTCTATTCTGAAGAGTTCCTAATCTCCCTAGGATCAATGGGTAAACAGAACAGTTGGGCTGGGGATCAGCTAAAACCTTGTCTCTCCCAGCAGATACCACTATGGCTCCCTTTGCATCTCTGGCCTCTGGCGTCCTCTTGTTGCTATCACTGATAGCCTCCAGTAAGGCCTGTAGCTGTGCCCCACCCCACCCACAGACAGCCTTCTGCAACTCGGACCTTGGTGAGTCTGGCCCCCTTTCTGTCTGTCTTAGTCCAATAGGGATCAGGATGGCAGTTCTCTCAGAACAGTTATACTTATCCTTGCATAGATCTGCTTTGGCCATATTAACATCCTTAGGCCTAAGCCAACCTTTGTGTTGGCTGCTCCCTCCCAGATAGATGCTTCTCTGTAGTTATCCACATAGGTGGCTACCTCAGAAGTCATTTTACTGAGGTGCTTGTCTACTTCATTTAAATTTTAATCCCTGCCACATACTATTTCTGATCCCCTGTTAAATAATACTTCTTTTTTTTATACATTAAAATTTTTATTATATTCTATTATTATCAAACCCATAATTAGCCTTTTTATCCCACAACTAAATAATACTTCTTAGGGCACAGAAAGGCAGATTTTATTCAGGACCATGGCAATCAGATTTTGCAGTCAAGGAGAGAGATTGGCTTGACTCTCAACATATCATGGACAAATGGAACTCTGTGGCTGAGGAACAGTTTAAGGGTTGGTGAATGGTAAATCACTGAGAAATATAGGCAAGGAGTAAGAGGGTTCAGGCTAAGCCCATTTAAAAATGTTTATTTATGTGTATGTGTGTATACATATGAATATATATGTATATGTGTGTGTGGTGTGAGTACCTGTGGAGTTCAGAAGGCATCAGATCCCCTGGAGCTGGAGTTACATGTGGTTGTGAGCTGGGAATCAAACTTGGGTCCTCTAGAAGAGCAGCAAGTGCTCTTAACCACTAAGACATCTCTCCAGCCCATAAGCTCACTTTTTTGAGACCAGGTCTCACTATGTAACCCAGTCTAGCCTTGAACCCTTTATCCTCATCACTCAGCCTTGCAAGTGCTGAGATCACAGGCCTGTGCCACCACATCCAGTTCAGAACTCATGCTGAAAACTGGCCAGTATAATCACTTGGAGGCCAGTGGAAGATGAGGAGCCCCATCACATATTGAGGAGAATCAGATGAGGATGGGTGTTTTCACTATAAACTGATTTAGTAGACTTTCCTACAACCGTATTTTTCTTTTTCTTTTCCTTTCTTTTCTTCCTTCCTTTCCCTTTCCCTT
>LOJH01008298.1:29911-47025 GCA_001685095.1 Ellobius talpinus | reverse complement strand
TCTCTCTCTCTCTCTCTCTCTCTCTCTCCCCTCTCATCCAAATGTTCTGTGCCTGTAAGACTCTGTGACTTAGCAGCTGAGATGCAATCTCGAAGTCACAGGGAATGACTCACCCCTGTTTTGTACCACCTCTAAAGCTCTCACTGAGTAAAGAATTCCAGAAGGGAGGAGGACTGCATTTTGTATCGCTCAGGTAAGGTGGTAGCTACACCAAAGAAAAACCACCTGACAAATGAAGACAAGACATGACATCTGGTACTGAAGATGTATCACGGCACAAGGCACATTGTTATGCTGCAGAAAGCATCACTTAATCTTCAAAACTAAATGACACCAGGCCCCGTGAGTGACTGTGTTATCACTTATCCTAAATGCCTGGTGCAAAGCCAACAATCATAGATGCTTAATAAATATTGTGCTTCTATGTTAGTTTGGAAAGGTTAGGTTATCATGGAGCAAGAAATAACCCCCAAATCTAGAAGTCTAGCATAGGCCACACTGAGGGCTTCCTCAAGCTAGAGACTCACCAGGGCAGCTTTCCTTCAGGCAGTGACTCAGGCACCAGGCTGTTTAGATTTATTTCATAACTCCATTTCCAAGAGTCATATTAGGGCTTAGTGGGGAAGAACATTGAGTGCTCTTCCATAAAATCTTCCATAAAAACCTGGTTTGATTCCGGGCACCCACATGGCAGTTCACAACTGTCTGTGACTCATGCATGTTGTGCTCAGACACACATGCAGGTAAAGCACCAACACATGACCAATCACATTACCAATCAGCACATGAGCAAGCACATGACCAATCAACAAAACAAATCAATAAAAAATTTAAAAATAAAAGTTTTGTGTCAGAGAAAAGGTAATGGTGGGAGGGCAGGCACCTGTTATCCTCTGCTTTAGTGTGGGAATCTGCAAGTCACTTCTGTGGCCCATTAGCCCGGACTGCTCATGTGGACCTGTGTTATGGTGAAACGTGGACTTGTGTTATGGTGAAACGTTTGATAGCACTGTGAAGGAAGCTTATCACCCTAGTGTCAAAATCTCCATCTAATCTCTTCATGCTGAGATGTTAGTAGGCTGAACCCTGAGGTGAGTAGGATGAAGGGGGAGGCCGCACATGGGAAATTCGCGGTGCCACACCAACTCGATCCATCCTTGTTCCGCAAAGTAAGCGCCTATCTGTTGGAGGCTGTATGGTCCCTCAGATCTATTACTTATGCTCCTAGCAAGAACTTCATCAAGGATTTGAGTAACCATGTGAACGAGTTGGAATTTGGACTTGGCATTTGTTCCCATGTGAAATGTTCAAACCTGCGCATGAAAGAGGTTGGGCAAGCAGGAAGAGGAACATTGGACTGCGCTAAAATGGTCCCAGGAGAAACGGTGCCGAAGCCTCTATTCTCTTAATCAAATTCGACAAACCGTAGCGTAGTAAGATCACATTTTCAGCATTTTGCTTCTTTCTTTTCTTAGCCCAGGCCTGGGCAATGAAGAGCTAACAGAGGCCACATTTTTTTAATATTTAATTTTGGCAACTCTGTTGAGTGTTTGTAATACTCGGCTAGGCTGAGGCACAGAAGGGTTTGCAGATAGGGATAGGACAAGTCCCTGCACTCGAGGTGCTCAGCATCTGGAGGGCAGGAGACAGTGTTTAAATAGGTCCTTCAGTCCACTGCATCACAAAGGTCTTTCTGAGGGAGCAGTCTGCATAATGTGAGCCTGGAATTGGAGAAGAGATTGGGGTTCAGAATTAAGAACTGTCTAATTTTTTTATTCTAGTTTGTTTTTGTTGTTTGCCTGTTTGTTTTCTAAAGAGAGAGAAAGAAAGGGTGTGGGTGGAGATCTGGAAGGAAATGGAAGATGGGGATTGTGATCAGACTATACTATATAAAAAGTTTTAAAATGTTTATTATATATACACATGTATACACACATATATAACTATATATGTATATATATATACATATATACATACTTCATTCATTTCTCATCCCTATGATAAAATACCCAAGGAAATCAGCTTAAAAGAGGAGGGTTCGTTTTAGCTCATGGTTTCAAAGGTCTCAGTCTGCTGCTCCCCAGCTCCACTGTTCTTGGGCCTGTAATGAAGAAATACATTTTAATGGGATGACATGTAAAAAACAAAGCTACTCACTTCGTGCAACCAGGAAGCAGGGAAGGGTGGTGTAAAGAAAAATATAGTCCCTAATTGTGTGGCCCCTTCAACTTGGTCTTCCCTCCTAAGCTTTATCACCTCCCAATAGCATATCAAATTATGAACCTCACTCACAGACTGATTCATCCATTCATGATCCAATCACTTCCTAAAAGTCCATGAACTGGAAATCAGGCCTCTAGAACGTAGCCTCCGGTGGATATATTGGATCCAAAATCTAGCAAGGACTGTTTGAACCCAAGGATTTCTAAGCTCACTTCTAAGTGGTTCCTGAACTATCTAATGTGACAAAGAAGGAAGCCAGAGAATTAACACAACAGAAATACATTTTGTGTCTAGAGAGCTAGCCTTTATTGTGATGCAAGAGAGGAAAACTGGGTTCTCGGTTACCTTAATCACAGTTGCCCCTCTGCCACCTGGCTGCGACATCAGGCAAATGCATTTTACTCTTCAAGTCTTTCCTTACGCTCTCAGAAACATGACAGTAGCAAGGCAGCATGCCTTTTCTTCTTGCAGGAAATGAGTTTCACGGATGTGAACAAGGGATGCTCTGATTTGAGCATGGCAACCGCCCCGGGATGTGGCTTATCCTCACTGCCCACATTTCACACTCACTCTGCACACAGCGAAGACTACCTCCCTACGCTTGCAGGGCTGGTTGGGCCCAAAGCAGGTGTTCCTATCATGCTGGTCTTCTTCCAGACAGAGTGCCCTTCCACTTCTGCTCACACGTTGGAGTGCAGAAATGCGGGTGGGAGTTCCTGAAAACGAGAAACATCACCTTCACAAGAGTGAAGACTCCACATGCTTTGAAAATGTGTAAAACATATTGCCTCCAATCATTTCTCTGAGCTCTGAAGCCATTACACAAGTGCAGTGCCATAGGGGAGGCTATCAGCCTTTGCATTCTGTGCTTTTGAGGAGCTGAGAATTTTTCTTCCTTTCCAAAGCAATTAATATTCCATCACAGAGGCATAATTTAGCAAGCCTATGGAAATGAAGTTTTTATCTGATGAAAATGAAAAGCACTCATTTAGCCTGACTTTCATTGTTGGGGAAAGTATCCCATGACCCACTGAGTCCTGAATCACCCCAAAGTCCGGAGTCAAAAACATCTTGTGTTATCAGTATCTCCAATTATTTCTTATTCAGATATTAAATTTGGAAGATTGTGAACAGAGCAGCACCAATATAGTATTCCAATATAGAAAATTTTCGTGGACTTAGGAGTCACCAGTTCATACACTAAACAGCTGATTTTTATTTTTCTAGCACTCTAACACAGTTAGAACTTGTTTCACTTCTATTGCATCTTAAGATCTCCATTTTCAGTCTCCCTGCAAACCATTTCACTACCTCTACCCTTACTACTTCCTCCGTACTACCCTCCTCCTTGTCCAGTTGCCCAACCTCCAGTTTTACATGTAAATCGTAACTAAATGGTACAGCTAGGTTAATTCATCAGAAGCCAAAACTGTTCTGTCATTCACTCATGAGGACTTTCATATGCTCTATCATCCACAGGAGGAAGTAGGATCTGCTTGCCCAGGCTTACAAGACCCTTCATATTTTACACTGTAGAAGTATCACCCAGCACATGTTCCCCATTGTGACTTAGACGCCGTCATCTGGTATATATGTGTTTCGCTGGCATCTCTGGCTGAGGTTGGGATCCTTTCCTAACTCAGACAGTTCTCCTGGCTGACCCCTGGGCCTAAGCTTAGATAGAACTCTAAAGACCCCTGAGAAGGTTAGCCTGAACTCTCAGTACCAAGTAAGCTCAGTTCTGTTTTTTTTCATGGTCCTAAACGCTTCATCCCTTTTGGCTAATCACCCTAATTTGTGGTACTCATTAATTTATTCATATCCCTTATGGAAACATGTCCCATGAGCTTAGAATCCTTATTATAAAAACACATAATCAGGGCTGGAGAGATGGCTCAGTAGTTAAGAACATTTACTTCTCTTTTCTCTTACAGAGGTCTTAGGCTCAGTACCCGATATCCATATTGGGCAGCTCACAGTTATGTGTTACTCTATTTTTAGGGGATTCAGACTCCATATTCTGGCCTCTCTCAGCATCATGGGTATGCACAGGATACACATAAACTCATACATATGCACATACACATACCGAAAGACACACACACACACACACACACACACACACTTTAAGACATGTTCCAGGATAAATTTGCATTCCATATTATTTGAATGGATGGATGAAATTCTGTGGATGATAAATGCCTTATCAATGAAAAGTGCAAATAAGGAAACTACAGCTTGGTGGTTTTAGTGATTTTGGCCCAACCAGGTTAAGAGTTTTTCCACACACAAATTGATCCTTCTCTGTGTTTTCAACAGCACAAATTCGGCGCCTTAGGCATACTATGTGTTCAACACATGTCTCCAACTGAGAACCAGTGGAGAAAACTCTGGGTTCAGCTATGAATGCATAATTTTCTATGGGCAGCAAGCCAAATATGACAGAAGGAAAGCCAGCAGTTCCAGTGACCACGAAGAGGAGGCCACTGTCTCCATTTTTGTCCTCTCCTCTTCAGTCACCTCAGGAAGGATTGGAGGGAAGTCAAAACAGCTGGATGATCCTATTAACAACCAATAATCTAAAAATGATGCTAAATTCATTTGAAACTGAACTAGCCATAACTCCCCAAGGGTCCATTAACCTGCGGATGAAATTAGATTACGTAGAAATAACATTAAATAAAGAGCCACAGTGTTCAGTTAATTGAAAGGCAAACTTGTGAGTGAATGATGAACCCATTCTCTTTGAAAGGCAGAATATTCCATCACCCTAAGACCCTTGGGGACCAGCCGTGACGGCCCAGATTGAGGTTAACTATAGAAAAAGCACACATTCTACAGGAGTCCTCAAAGCCTCTTTATTGTTCAAAAAGAGCACTTGGAAAGAAAAAAAACTTACATGCATTGGTGTGACAGCCAGGTAATGTAAGTTTAAATCTTGGATTCAGGATCTGCTAGCTCTGAGAGCTTAGAGAAGTTATGCATTGCCTGTGAGCTTCAGACACACTGGTCTGTTGACTAGGGGAGGGGTGGTTGTAACGCGTCTCCAGACGTGTGAGGAAGAAAGCCACAGGAGTGGATCATTGCAATACAAGAAAGAGGGGAAACAGAGGGGAAGAACTCTGGGGCATCAAGGAGACCCACTTCACCTGAGCAAGACAGCTAAGGGCGGTTTCTTTCTGAGCTGAACTGAGAAGGAAGAGCAGGAGCAACTGGTGAGGTGTTCACCTGATAGCACCCACCCTGGAGACCTTTGAGGTTCTCTTTACCCCAAAATGCAGGTAGAATTCAGTTTGCTGATCAGAACTTCCTGAAGGCGGGGAGTTGTTCAACCGGACCAAGCACTTCAGTATATTGCTTCCAGGGAGCAGCAGTCTTGAACGGCAGGGGCTGCCTGGGCTTTGTTCCATTAAGTGCAAAGCACAGCTCACAAATGGGAAGAGACCTGCCCGTCGTTATCATCCTCAGACAGTTCTCTTCACCCAGTATGCCTCACAGCCTTCAGCTTCTCCAAAGAAACCCTGTACAAAGATACAAGGAATATCATTTTGAAGGGAGACAAAACTGACTGCAGGCAGTTGCCTACGCCAAGGCTCATGCCTCTGGAGCCATCCATACACAGACTGCTTTCATGACCTCCTCTGAATGTCAGGTTGTCTGATACCTCTAAAAATGCAGGGCTAGAAAAGAAGTCCACCAGACTGGGGAGCGGCAGGGCAGCCCAGCCCAGCACACATCCAGCTTAGCAGGTTTCTCCCTGAGGAGAAACTCTGTCTTCTTCATGAGGCCTACATTTTCCATGTGCTCAACTGCCAGCCACACTGTCAGTATGTAGAACAGAGAGCTGGAGGGGGAAGAAACATGTTTCACTGAAAAAAAGGCTTAGAAAATGAGTGTGACCTTGGATAAGACTCTTAGCTTTTCTGACTCATGCTTGTGACTTACTTATCTGTACCATCAGAATTGTTGAAAGCACTAAGTGGTGGGAGGTGGCAGAAAGAGCTCAGGAGCTTGGCATTTTGACAGACATATAGCATAAGGTCAGTCAATAGTAGATCTCTCTCTCTCCTTTTCCTCTCTTCTCTCCCTTCTCCTTCCTCCATTCTTTCCCCCACTTCATCCCTTCTCTCTCTTATCTCTCCTCAATCCTTCCCTTCCTTCCCCCTTTCACTCTTCTCTTCTTTACTTATCTCCTCTATATTCCCTTATTTCAATTCTGCCTGCCCTTACTTCCTTCCCTCTCTCTCTCCTTTCTTCCCTCCCTCTTTCTTTCCCCCTTTTCTTCATTTCTCCCTTCCTTCCCTCCTTCCTTCTTTCTTTTACTCATAACATGCCTGCAAATTCATTTCCTTCCTATTAATCTTCCCACATCCCCTCTCATCATGGCCTCCTGAAGCCCTGAGACGAACCATCAATCATTGTTCTCTTGGGCTCAAAGAGGACCAGACACTCCTGTTCCCTCTCTTCCTGATATCACTGGGTCCTGCTGAGACCAGCTTCATGTGAAGGGCCTGAGATTGGACTGGTCTGAAGCACTAGGGACTGAGGCTCCAAGGATAGCACATGGCTAGAAAGAAACACTCCCTGCACATGCGTGTTGTGCTTCAGTTGATGAAGGCATTATCTTTATGGCTGGACAGACTGGCTCTCAGATGGGCACAATAATCTTCTCAAAGTTACACAGCAGGTATTAAATAGAAACAGTTCATATGCCTAGTTTTCTTAGTCTAAGCCAGGGCTCTTTTATTATGATACACTGCCTTTGTATGGTTAAAAACCCCTGGATTTTCTACTATGTAGACAGATAACTGAAGAGTGTTAAGTATAATTTTTATTATTTTGATTTTCACAGTTTGGCTTCAGCGTCACTTGTATTAAAGGACAAACCTTTGTCTTACGAAAATTTCTCCTTCTACGATTCTCCACCTGCCATGGGGGCACCCCACCACCTATCACCCAAACAAACAGCTGGTGATCATCTCAAACTCCTATCCCTTCCTAGTCTTAGACCACTTAAACCAGTCCCAGGTGCTTGTGCCTCTTCCACCTCCAACAGTGCACTCCATCTAGCAACTACCTCTGACCTTTCTTCACAGTGAAATGTAGCATCTTGGAGGATTATCTTCAGTAGGATGGGTAGGATCAGTGAGATGACCTTCAAGTACCACAAGCAATGCATTCAGCAATCACTCATTTCCTAAAGGAAGCTGCTCTGACTGAGCCAGACATGAATGTGACACACAACATCTCTAACCCTAAGTAAGTTCACGGGAAGAATTCTAAGAAGAATATACGGGACCCCTTTACCTCTGGAACATACTGACATCTCTCCTCCCACACTGACCTACCTGCACCACACCATCCCCCAGCTTGGGCTCAGCCTACTCCCTGCCCCTAGATGTACACCACACTCTGTTTCCAGATACATCTTATTCCTGAAGTCCCTCCAGATGGCTTTGTGTCCTTCTGGTCCAATCTGGAGATGCTTCCTTCTTCCAGCTGTCCTTCCAAGTCCTTCTAGACAGGGTAGGACCCAATTCTTCAACCTACCCCATCACACTTTGGTACCAGCTCCAGACAGGGTAGGACCAAATTCTTCAACCTACCCCATCACACTTTGGTACCAGCTCCCAAATATGAATGGCTCAGTCGCAAACATTTATGCCTTAATCATGCTACATGCACAGAAGGACAGACAGACAGGTGGAGGGTGGTCCATTCATCTTGGTCACTAATGATGCCAGGTCAACAAAGGCTCCATCTCAAGTCAGGCTTCCTTGATCACTCAGGCATGGTAAAGATAATCTACTGCCCACATGTTTGCTCTTAAAACTGCCATCTGGAAGTGACATATCATTTATATTCCCATTTGCCTGGGTAAAACGGGTGATATTGCTGGGTCTAACTTCAGCAAAGCAAGGAAGAGCAATCCTCCCAAAATTCCACAAAAGAATTGAAATGCTGGTGAACAAACAGGAGATCACCCAAACATTGATTCTACAAGAGACCTGCATTTTGCATTTCATACTCGACAATGACATTCACCAGTGGCTTAGAAACATTTACTTACATCAGGTGAATGCAGGACTGTCTTCACAGGCACTGAATAAAGTAAGATTCCTTTGTTTCAAGCTACAGCAAACAGAAAATGAGGAGATTTCCCGGTCCACCTAAAGGGTATGCCACTATTCCAGATACATCCAAGGCTATGGCCGTAGGGAGAGGAAAACTGTATGTTGTGGGACAATTCTGAACTTAGCAGAGGTCAACTAGATGACAGTGGGAGAGTCAAGGAAGAGTTGGCACTGTGTAAGGCCTTGAAGTATTTTCTTGTTCTTCCCTAACATACAAGGGCAGGGTAGATAGGTGATCCCAGAGTCGGTGAAAAGGGCAAGCTACTTACAAGAATATGCCTCTCTGGCCAAGGCTCCTAGCCTGCTCTGTCCAGTTTGCTCTGGAAATGGATTGTAGCACATTGTTCACATGCCCCAGTGAAAGAGTCTTAAAGCACGTGGGAGAGCAGACCAGTAAAGACAGGTGAAAGTGTTTTGCATAAGAAATAAAAAAAGATCAGCTTGCTCTAGCAAAGATAAAACTACACTTTAGAGCTATGGGAATTAATTTTTCTCAAAACAGGTCATTAACCAACTCCATTAGAAGTACAGGAGAAGTATAGACTCAAATCCTTGGTATCTGGGAACCTGTGATGAGAGTTTAACTTTGAATCAGTACAAAAATGAATAAAGCGATTTAAAAAAAATCACCTAAGATAACTGAATAACAAGTGGAAAATGTCCTTCTTCACATCACAACACACATAAAAACAATACCCAGGTGGATAAATGATATGCTTTAAAAGTAAACTTTGGAAAGTATTATTATAAATATTTAGAAGTAGTTTGAGTAACAGGTTGGGAAAATTGTTCCATAGAAAATTTAAAGCATTTCATACTGTAAAGAAAGACTGATATATTTGATTATGAAATATTTTCTTAAATGTTCTTTTTGTGAGAAATGACATAACAAATTCAAAAGAAATATGACAGTAAGAAAAATATTTAATATATAATAAACTATGAAAAAATCAAAATATTCAGAGAGATTTTTATAATCATTTAAAATCTTCATATACACAAAGCCATAATAAAAATCTTCATGTAAAAATACCAATCAATGAAAAAAATTTTAAAAAATGCCAATCAACATAAAATATATAAAAGTCTAATAAACATTAGAAAGCTGTCAATCCCAGGAAATGCCAATGACATGTTTATTGATATTTTTAAAATTAAATTGATATAAAATTATTAATGGTCAAAATAGTATTTAGACAGTTAAATCCATTGATAGTCAAATTCATGAAGATGAATTTTTAGTGCACATCAAACTGATTAGGAACATGGGCTAGAAAAGCAGAGTGTTTGGTACCACAAACTTCTCCATGCAGCTTTCAACAACTATTACCTCTCTTTGTTGTACTTTATTTTAAAATGCCTATTTCCCAGGGCTACTGTGAGATTAAATGTGACAATATGACCCATGCTTTGAACACCGGCTGGCACACAGCAAGTACTTGGTGATGATTAGGGTTTATTACCCCCTGTCAATGAGAGCATCAAAGTTTAAAATGCACAGTAGTTTCGTTTATAGAATGGTGCTCTACAGAAATAACTACCCGTGGGCATAAATTTCATTTCACAAGAATATCCATTTCAACATTTTAATGGTAAAAATTTATAGACCAACTTAGGTGTTGATTAAAAGAAGAAGAATTGCATACATTTTGGTGACCTTTTGTTTGTACAATGTTATACTGCTGTTTACAAAGAATGGGCTGGATCCCTATTTATTGAGATACAAGAATCTATATGTACATATCTAGGGATATATAAAAAACAGAAGTTAGAGCCTCATTCCAATAATGTGAAGTCTTGGGAATCATGAGGAGGAAAAGGAGACAACAGAGATGGATACTTCAGTGGGAAGATGGGGAGGAAGGGAGGTAGAAAGGGAAGAAGATAGATAACTATTAGCAAGGATAGTTGGAGTCCTACTGTTTCATACTCTTCCTATATGTGCGTGTTTATATATTCATGTAAAAAAAGTTTTGTTTGGGTCAACATGCACCTCCCAGAAGCCTTAGGTTGTGGAATAAAAAAAAAATCCTAGTGCCAAGATACCTCCCCTCAAGTTGTTCATCAAGTCTGTTTTAGAGACCCCCCTGCCCCAAACAAGACAGGACATTGCCATTGTTCTTCATCGTTCACGAGAACTCTGCTGAAGACACCATATGATTTGGTTAGAGGAGACAGAGAAATCAAGTTGGTACTGACTACTATGGGGAGCCAATCAAAGATGACCATTCAGACACAGTCTGTAGCCAACTCAGTCTTTATTTGAGTTGGCTGAGACTACTCAGGTATTAAGAACCCATAGTTCCAAGTGTTTAGGATAAAGGATTTTTAAAGACAAAAAACACATCCTAGTATCTTGCTCCTCAGCTACAGGAGGAGATTTTGCACAAGCAATCAGTTTAGGAGAAGCTAAGATAAGCAGTTAACTGGAAAAGGAGGTTTCCACAAGTAGCCAGTTTAACAGAAGTTATAATAAGTTAATTGGAGCATCTTGACCTCAGGTTCTTAGAATACAAGATGGAAAACCCTTAGCACTGTCTTATCCTGTTACACTGTTCAGGAAACTTTGTCCCTACTGGCCAGCTTTCATAGTACCAAAGGGTTCAATACTAGGTACAAGAGGAAAAAATCATCAAAGTTCTCATCCAGTAGCATCCTGTGAGCTACAATGATGATTAGCAAAGCATGCTATGCTTGTGGGTGCAATAGTGGCATAGACATTTTGTGGTTAACCAGCAGCTTTCTGATTGGACTTAAGGGCTACTTCACTGGGAGAAACTCATTTCTGATACTGTAAATATGGCCAAAAAGTCCATGGTTGTGAAGCTCAAAATTTCCAGAGGTGAATTTATTGCTATTATTCTACTAAATAGTCATACTATCAAACTTACCTTTAATTCACATATCTATAAACACAGATTGGTTTAGCTCTCAGGCTTCATCAGAGAAGTTTCTTACAGACAGGATTTGATGTAGAAACTTATAACTGGATGAAGTGTAGAGCATCAGTGTCTTGGACTGCTCAGCCACAAATGGACAACTCAAGTCTATGTCACAACTCTTCTCTCAAAGCCCAGGGACCATCATGGAAGAGGAAGATAGGAAGACTGTAAGAACCAGAGGTTGAGGAGAACTCAAATGAAACAGCATCTTCTGGACATGATAGGACTGTTGTACTCCCAGCAGCTGCATTTGACTGCACAAGACTGGCACAAGATCTAGCCAGTCAGCATTCTTGCATGAGGGGTTAGGAGCTCACAATCACCTATTGACAGCTGATGGTTTCTGGGGGAGGAAACGTCAGCTTTCTTTAAGGATGTGGCCCTGGCAGGTCAACCACACTCCAGTGAATGGCCCCATACCCATAGGCAGCATGAATTGTCATGGTGGGTTATAAAATAAGAATATGCAAAATTGGGAGTGGGTGTTGAAGCTCAATCTTGTGTGTCCTGTTCTCACTGTCCCCTTTCCAGTGTCTGCATGCCTTCTTTCCTGTTTGTCAGCAGTCAGTGGTTTTGCTTGGATTTTTTTCCTAAGTGAAGCATACGACACTCAAGTTTACTTCCCCATTAAGTTCTTTATTGTTTTCCTTTTTCTCAACATAAATTGATTTTTGAAGCCAATTCAGCTGTGCTATTGTGAAGCTTGCAGGCAAGCTGCTGACAGCCAGAGTCTCACACCCATGGCCACAGAAGGGCGAGGGGCAGTGAGCACCTCCAAGGACCCAGGGACCAGGCTCTGTCCTTGCTAACTGTTGGCCCAATAATTCACCTTCCAGGAGCCTCAGTTTCTACACTAACTCCAGGGAGGGCTTAGAGCACAGGCCGGTTGTCACCTTCTCCGCACTCAATGCAATTTAGATGACAGTGAGGCTTCTCATGAGTAACTCTCAGTTTCTTGAGTTCTTCTCTCTCCTCCTTGCCTGTATTGCCCTCGCTCCTGTCCTTTACCATCTCCTCCAACCTCTCCCTCTTCAGCACTTCTTGCCTCCTCTCCTTTTGTTGGTGTGCCCATCCTAAATTGATGATGGACCATAATATTCTTTCTCCTTATCTATCTCTAATGGAAGACAATGAGCTATAATTCAGGTAGATTAGAGTTGTGTGTGTCTCCGCAGCAGGGGATACAGCAAGGGTCTAGGAAGCGCGCAGCATGAGAAGATACCTGCAATGCAACATGAGGGCTGTGGGATAAAAGGACATGGTGTATTGTTTGTTTGGAGCTGTCCCTACCCATTTCTTATGGATGGAGAATTCACCCTCTGCAAGCATGGAGTGCAACACTTTGCATAGACTGTTTCTCTCAAAACAGCAGATGAAATCTCCAAAAGTGAAATGTTTCTTAGTCCTCCGCACCTTAGGATGAAATTGACAGTGCATTTTCTGTCTCTCTTTAGTTTCCCTCCTTGTAAAAGCAACTCAAGCAACATTCAACAACAAAGAGAAGAGGGGGAGAACAAGAATGCATTAAATGATAGGCACTTTCTATGGAAATACTAGGTCCCCCAACCTCCCTTCCTAACCTAGGCAGTCTTCTCTTGTGCACCCCACTTTCCTTTGAGCCCCCAGGAAAACAGGCTCCCAGCAGCCGCTCTGCTTTCTTCACACCTATGTCTCTCTCTTGCCAGCCAGAGGCAGTTTGTTTCTTTGTTTCTGTGCTGAGAGGCACAGCCTTGTTTGGAGGAAAGTGTGAACAAACAGACCTGAGGCAATTCTTCCTTTCCATCCCCTCCCTCCACCCCTACAGCTGCTACTCCCTCCTTCTCTTCCCCCTTTCTCCCTCAGCACTTTCTAATACCAGAAACAATGCACAGGGTAGCAGTTCTGTATCCATCCTGAATTAGCTGCCCAGCCTGTGGCTTGGCTTCTCCATGGGAGGAAATGTTCTAAAGGTGTTGTCATCTCCACTATGCAGTCAGATCTGTCAGATGGACCAATGTGACCATGTCATGGTTCCACCAAATGTGTCTTACTCTTATTGACAGGGGACACTGCAGTAATGGAAAGCCCGTGAGCAGGTTTATGGGAAGCATTAGATGAGGCAATGCAGAGTAACCATCAGGGTGGGGATTTTATGCCACAAGACAATCCTGTCCGTATTTGGAAGACATGCTCCTGATCTGTAGGGTAGGATTTCCTTCCTTAACCCTACCATCTAAAGTTTTGGAGGTTAGCGTTCAGCCTACTGGGTCTGAGCTGTGAACCATCACGCATGACCACATCTCTTATTCAGAAAAGAGATCACTCTGGTTTGTCTGGATTTCTCACACCCACATAGGCTCACATTTTGAATGCTTGTTCCCTAGCTGGTGGTGCCAGGTTAAGGGACTGGGGTACCTTTAAAAATGGGGTTTAGCTGGAGAAAGTGGGTCGTTAGGAGTGGAACTCTGAAGGTGATAGATACAAAGTCTCTGGGTCCTGTCTCAATGTATGACCCTGGTGTGAAGAGCCTCTCACATGCTCCTGTCGACGTGGAACTACACCACTCTGCTCTGTCTTCACCATGGTGTGTCTATCCTCTTGAAGTTGCCTCTGCCGAGTACTGTAGTCACAAGACCACAAAGTAAGCAACACAAGATCCCAAGTCAAGACTCTGTCATTCTGATTCTGGTTTTCCTTGCCCTCCTGTGGTTGTAGCTGATGCAGTGTGGCACCTGGCCAATGGTATCCCTTTTAGGTTTTCCTCCAGCCTCTCACTATTTTGGAAGATTGGTCAGAGCATGTTGGGAAAGTATGTTAATTTCAAAGCAATTGTATTAATATTTAGGGAGGGGATGGATTGGCAGGATGAGTTTATCTATGTAGTAGAGACTCCAAACGCCTGAGCCTTGGTTGGATCCAGCATAGATGCAGAAGAGCGGAGGCCAGAGCCTGGATGCCCTTTAAAACTCCTGCATGCCTGTCTTCTCCAGCCTCTTGCCGTCCTGCAGTTCCTGGGGCATCATGAACCTTGTGCGTAGTTTTGGAAGGGGAAAGAGCAGAAGTCACGCCCATTTCCACATTTCCACCAGTTGCTTTTCCTCCACGGGGAATCTAACATTCCCTGGAGTGACCTGTACAACAGTCCTAGGACTCACCACTTAAGAAAGTATGGAAGCACCTTGCCCTCAAGTATCAGGGCTTCTTTAATGTAGTGTTCCAGGCTCACTGCTGGCTCCAGCCTCGTCCTGGTCCTGGCATGTACAGAAGGAATGTAATAGAAAGTGTGACATGCCCAATGGCAGTAAAGGATTCCTTGAATCTCTAATCATTAATGCCTAATGCCTATTAGGGGGACTGGGCTCTGGAGTCAGGCCTTCCTGGCACAAATTCTAACAACTTCACTTGGGTTTGGAGAACTTGGCACGACTTAGTTGTCACATTTTCTCTCATCTGTTAAGCAGAGAAAAATGAGGGCAGCAGCCCTGTAGTGGTGGCGTGAGGATATAAGTTGAAGGTGCATCATTATATGCAATATACATTAGTAAGAATGGAAGTACAAACTCTATCAGACTATACCATCTTGAAAGTAATAAGGGGGAGAGAACAAATTCCTACCAGGTACTGTATCCCATGTTACATCTAGGACAGCAAAGCTGTCCTATATGTTTTTATTTCTTCTGGGTTAGACCCCAGAAGTCTCTGTAGGTCTGTGATACCCACCTTTCTGTCAGGACATGACAAGCACAAAGAATAATGTAACTGTTCCAAGATGTCACTTTGGTATGAGTTCATAGCATTTCCATCCACACTCTTGAGATTCCAAATGTCTACACTCTTCCCTTCCATATGGTTACATTCATGTCCTGGACACCCCATTCCCCTTTCTCTGCTTAATTCACCTGAATGGGTTCTAATTGTCTGGGGTCCAGGCTTATAATAAGTAGGGTCAATTGCGAATCTATGCTGTTAACTAGTAGTCCTGCAATAAGCAGACACTTCCAGGATTGGTTGCTGTGACCAGCAGGGTGACCTCTAATATCCCTTTCCCCAAATGTCTAAGTATAGTCTCACGGGGGTGAGAATAAAAGTGATTATCAAATTAAAAGAAGAAAGTGCCTCGCTAGGAAAACGCTAGCACTTTCTGAGGGATGTATAATTAAAGCCCAGTAGATTAAAATCCCTTTAAGAAATGAGTAATACAAAGATTAAGGCTCATCTGATACAGCTTCCTGAATGGCTGCTCAAAGATTTATAGGCAGAGGATAAATCAGCTCTGGAGAGAGAGGAGAAAATGCATCTTGCCGATAGCTTGCATCTCACAATGGAAGGTGTGTGTGCAGGGAAGGAGCTGGCTGCAGTATCAGTTCAGGATCGGAGGCTTTTCTTCAAATCCACTCAAAGGTGAAAGGGAAGAAAAGCCCTTCCTAAGAGCAGGCTAAAGATGGTGTCCAGCTAAGGATTTGACATACCGAATTCCCTTCTTAGGTTATGCTTTTTGTCAATGCACAGAAAATGAACAAAGAAACTTAGAGTAATTAGGAGGTAATGAAGTTGTCAGAATAAGCTATTGACCAAAGAGCAGATGAGGAGATGAAAAATTTAAACGTTTCTAATTTAGCCGATGTGGAAGCCGCACATCCTTCGGCCATATGGGAATCATCCTCAGTGTCTAATGAATGAGATTTCTGGGTAATACAGGGAGCATCCCAGAAGGCAACGGAAAAAGGAACTGGAATCAAAGTCCAAAATGATAATGGTGAGAGTAATATAAATTGTAATCAGTCCCTGACGGTTTTTATCCATTTTTGCAAAGCGCTTGAGAATACGTTATCTCATTCAATTTTCAGAGAAACAAGAGGAGGCAAGCATCTAGAGGTCTGGGTGTGGAAAGTGCTGACAGGTGGGTGTTTGGGGGCAAGGTGCATGGGAGAGTATCTGCTACACAGAAAATGTCTAACACTGATACTGATTGCAAGGATGGAAAAATAAAAACAAAAATAAATGCTTCTCTTTACCACAGGAAAAAAATCTCAGTAAAGTATTTCTAACATAAGAGCAAGGAGGGCAGAGTAGGGTTGAATATATTTTCACTTCAAAAGAAGCCTGGTACTCAGCAACCACACACTGAGAGTTACATGTTTGTGGACTCCTTGGGATAGGAATCCACTCATGTTCTCAGGCCTTCAGAAACAGCAGCTCTCGCACCTCCAGGGCCCCTCCAGCTTCAACAGGGCCTCAGCAGGATGTGCTTTCTCCCTCAGTCTCCATAGGACAAGACTTCCTGGGGTCTAGCTCACCACCCACTGCCACTCTCCGCCTAGAAAGGTTCTGTGAGTGCTGCTTTGTGAGATCACAGTGGCCAGAACATTCTAAGGAAGTGCTGGGGATCTAGAAGAGCACACAGCAGGACTGGCTTCCTAGGAATGTGTGGAAAGAGGCTAAGGAAGGGACAGTATTAGGACAAAGGAGCAGAGAACTAGGCTTGTGGGTAGCCTGTGTCCTTAGTCTCTGCGCTCAGGCGGCAATGTCATCCAGTCATGTGCCCTAGGAATACAAATGGGCTCATTTGAACAAAGGTAAGTCAACGTGAAGAGATGGGGGTAGGAGTCAAGGATACCTAAGGAGGGGGATTTGTGGAGCATTTCCCAGTCCCCCCTTCATTGTCCCCTCAGCTCTGCCTCCTTTCCCATCTCCTCCACCTGAACTCAGAAGCTCACACCCCACAGTGTGATGCTTCCAAAACTCAGTATCCTGCCTTTCAGCTTTTGTTCGTCTTCCAGATAGTTCCCAGCAGTGCTTCACCCTCAGGAACCCCACAGTTGATCCATTTCCTAGT
>LOJH01008298.1:0-29772 GCA_001685095.1 Ellobius talpinus | reverse complement strand
ACCATCCACCACCCATCTTTACATTGTATTCGCTTGGAAAACTCAGAACTCCAATATCATCTAGCAAGATAAGGCTGGAGACAAACCCATAGTGACGTTGCCTGGCCTCCTTTAAATCCATGATCAGGAACCTGAAGCCTCAGGGAGTCCCTTGCTTCTGCCAGGAAGCAACTTTAAACACTAGACTCCTCTCTTCTGGGTAACCAGCCAAATCTGTTCCCACAAGCCCCCAGCACTTGATCCACACTTCTTGCTCTCCGTGGGTGGCATTGCTCTCCAGAGAATACCCAGCTTAGCAGAACTTCCGTGGACCACCTCCTTCCCCACTATATAACTGACTTAACCCTTAACTTACTTTTTATTTGCTATATCCAGTAGAGAGGGGACTGACTCAATTGGCTGTGTTCTCCAGATTCCCAGCATGATTCTAGTCAGATCATTCTGCCCAAAGGGAAGCAACACCGTGCTGGGTACCGAGAGGGAAAGTCTCTGGTTAAGTATTCTTCCTAAAAATAGACAAACCAGAGGGATCTTTAGGTAGAGGTCATGCCTAGCACTGAGTGTATTGCCAAGCACAACAAGGTGTGTGCATTAACTCTCAACAGCCTTTTGTGTGTCCATCATACCCTAACAAAGTGTGTCTTTAAAAATGTTGTAAATGTGTGAAGCAATCCCTCTTCTCGGTTAAATCCTGAACGATTTATTTTGTAGAATTAAATACATGTAAGGTTTTTCTTTTACCTTCTGGCTTAAGAGTCAGATTACATTCATAATAACCTTCAGACCCCCTCAAAAGTGATTCTGCTTTTTAAACTTATTGAAGATCTAGGGAGTAATAATATGAATTTCTTGGCCCATTCTTTCAAGCCATTATTGGTGGTGTCAATCACTGCTCTCTCTCCCCCATCACAAGATCCAATAATTGTTTTCTTTGACATGGCAACAGATAACTGGCTTTGTGTAAGTTAATTAGAATGCATGGTCCTGAGAATCGAATCATGGGTGGAATTGGGAATGGGCCCTCTTAGTACAACATCAAATGATGCCCTTGAAGGGTCTTGTGTCCTGTCCCCTGAAGAGTGACCTCTACTAGAACTTAGTTATCATCAGGTAAAGATACTTTCCCCAGAACTGGCTGATTTAAACTAGTAGTGGAACTTACTAGTTGGTTACAATTGTCATTGACAAAATTGGCAAAAATAAGTCTGGTATACTGAAGATATACTGAATTCAATTACAGGGACACTGGATATTTGCTGTAAACTGAAAACAGGAAGACCCGTGTCCTTTCCATGGACACCGGAGCGTAGCTTAGAATCCCTGTGTTCAGTAGCAAAATCCAATGTAAAACTATAGAAGCCCATAGAGGAAAGCTTCTAAAGTATCCAGACTTGCAGGAGTAGAAGTGTGTGCTATGACCCACTCCTAGAAAAACAAATAAAAACAACAAAACAAACAAACCCCCCATGCAACAGAAGAGAACCAACTGCAAACTAAACTACTGATTAAGGAACAGGGGAACCTGGGATAGTGAGCTGGAAGACACTAGGAACATTGACCACAGTCAGAGGAGCAGTTACAGAGACGCTGATCACCTCTGGACTCTTGTTAGGTTCAGAGCCAGCAATGGCTGCTTTTATTTCTCCTTTCGCTGCCGTTTTGTGATTTCTGTTATTCTGTCACAGGGATGAGAAAAATAAGCAATATAGATACTGTCTGACTTTTAAGACCAAGCCATCTTAGAATCTAGCTGCCATGAGAAATCTGTCTACCCTGAAGCCCCTGTGTTAGTAGGAAGTCCAAGTATGGAGGAAAAACAAGGAACGGAGGCTCAAGCAGAGCCAAGCAGAATGGTGTGATCTCACCTCCAGGCATAATGGTCCCCCTGCTCTCCTGTACAGCAGGGACCCACCCTCACTGAGGCCTCTGGGACATGAGAGGCTATGCTGGACAAACCAAGACCAGTTTATAGACCATGAAGCAGAATAGGGCTGGAGAGATGGCTCAGCTGTAAGAGCACTTTCTACTCTTGCACAGGACTCGAGTTGGCTTCACAGTACTCAGAGTTGCTCATAACTTTCTGCAACTCCAGTTCCTAGGGATTCCGTGTCCTCCTCTGGCCTCTTTGGGCACTGGCACCTAGTACATATTGTAGCCACAAGCCGTCATACACACATACACATAGAAATTGAGGAGCAATAAGCAAATGGAACTGTCTTCTAAAGTAATTACTTTAATTGTATAAATTTATAGAGTACATGCTGTATGAAAACTGAGTATAAGTATTCAGTGTATAATGATCAGATCAGAGAATTAGCATTTCTATCTTAAAAACGTTGATGATTACATAATAGCTGTGCATATTTATGAGGTACAGCATGGTATTTCAACCCATGTATACCATATGCTCTGATCAAGTCAGGGTAATTAGCGTTTCCAGCTTATCATGACTTTGTGTTGGAGTTCCTCCCTTCTAGTTATTCATAAAAATACATAACAGGTTGCTGTGAACTGTAGTCGCCCACAGTGACGTGCAGCAAACAGCATCTGTTCAGCCACAGCATTGCCGAGCAGTCTGTGACACAGCAAGAGACATGGCTTTGTCCATTTTGCCGTGCCCAGAGTGCTAACCCTGCAAGCCATGCTTTCCCAGTATAGCTAGACCAGAGGCAGCAATTGAATAGACTGAAAGGCAAGCCCAAGAAGAAGGCTCCAATGGTGTCTCTGGCAGAAGTTACTTCTCCTCTGTCATTCTAACTTTCCAGAAAGACTTTCTCCACTTGTAGCTTTGCCAGCTGCTCCGGCACACTGCCCCTCTCACTTGTCCCCTGAAAGGAAGTTGCAGGTGCCCCAGCTATTGTTCATCACAGCCTATGGTCTATACTCTCAGTCCTTCCACAGTTTTCCTTTGGAGAAGGTGAATGTTTCATTTTGGTAGTTGGATTTTCATCCATCTTATCCTGTTGTAATGAGCAATCCCTGATGTCTTCCTGCTTATTTTTTGCTATACTTGAAAGCCCCCCCAACAACATACAAACGTGCTCTGTGACCGCCGGCTGCCTGCTCCCTGCCCCCAGACCTCTGCAGTGATGCAGTGATGCAGTCCTCCTCCACACCACATTTTGCACAGCTATTGTCTTTGGGCAGGAAGTCCTTCGCGAGATGTGTTTAATTACTCACCTTCTCCAGTCCTAGTGAGACTATCAATCTGTCTGTGAAATATTAGCCCACTACAAGCCATTCCTCACCCTCCCAGAACCTTGTATCCTGTTTTTATTTCCTGACACACTTGATACCTTTTAGCACACCAAGCAATTTTTAATGTTTGTTTACAACTGCCTTTATTTCTATATAAAGTCCCATGAGATCAGGTTTTCTCTTGTTTCTGTTTAATGATCTATCTGTCTCACATGGGTCTGGCACATGCTAGGTATTCTGTAAACATTTGCGATGGAAATAGTTGAGTAGTTTAAGGAGAATCTTAATATCTAAACTATGAAGAAGCTGAGCCTCTGTGATAGGAGCAGGCACAGTGGGCTAAGCGCTCAGACCACTCCCTCTGTCCCTATCCCTGAGATGTTCTCTTTGAGATGGTCAGAAGCCCCAGCTGGCTCTTGAAAAGATCACAAGACTGAGCTGACCACTTGTCACTTATGATCCGTAATGAGGTTTGGTCCACAGACATCCTTGCTCAGCTTCGACAAACAGCACTCTCTAAGACGATTTGGCGAGCAAATAACATAGAGACGGACTTCTTTATTGAAAATCTTCTCAGAGCCTTTAATGACTGTTGTATGTTTTTAAGAGGAACTTGGGGTGTTTCCCAAGTGTACTGAGTGACTCCCCATCTCTAGGTCTGATGAGACTTGGGCATAGCGAAACTTTCCCTACTGAGAGCCACCTTCAACTCCATGTTGTAATTGTCATAATCACCATGAATAATTAACTCATAACTCTTATCTCTATCGTGAGCATCGCTAGTAATTCTGTCTTAATACCAGGCCTGCACTCGTGCGACTGTTGTGATTAGCAATTCATCTTGAATGATTAATTGCAGCTCACTTCTTAGTCCACATTAATTAAGTGCCAGTCCTGAGAAGGTGTCATGTCAGTGGGTCTGAGGAATGAGCGCTCTGATGGGCTTCAGACCTGAGTCTCTTCCTGGCCTCATCACAGCTATGACATGGGATGGTAACAAACTCCAGACCCTCAGTTTCCCCTTTTTTGAAATGATGTTTTGATTTATTCCTTGAGAATACCATACAATAGTTTTTTGAGACAGGGTTTCTCTGTGTAACAGCCCTAGCTGTGCTGGAACTCACTTTGTAGACGAGGCTGGTCTTGAACTCACAGAGATTTGCCTGCCTCTGCCTCCCAAGTGCTGGAATTAGAGGCATGGGCCACCACCGCCGAGCCCCACACAATAAATTTTGATAATATTCATTCTTCACCCTTTACCCTTCCTACATCTTCCCTCACCTTCCTTCCCACCCAACTTCTTGATCTCTTGAGAATAAACAAAATAAACAAACAAACAAAAAGTAAAACCCATGGAGTCCAGCTGGTGTTGGTCAATTATTCCTAGACGTAAGGTCTGCCTTGGAGTGTCGTTGACATATCAAATGTCACTCCAATGAAGAAAGCTGCCTTTTCCTCACCAAGCAGCAACCAAATGCCAATATCTCCCCACCACAGTCCCCAAAAGGAGCAGGAATTTTCACCCACCTCCCCTCCACCATGCTGGGATTTGGTCTGGCTGGAGCTTATGCAGGTCTTGTGCATTCTGTCTTGGTCTCTGTGAGTTCTTACTGCACCTATCCTGTTGTGTCTGGAAAAAGCTATTCCTTTGAAGTGCAGGAGATGGGGCAGAAAGATTGTAAGAATCAGTTGGTTTTCTCTTTTTAAGTGGACTGTTTGGATTCAGCCTGGGTGTTTGCGGTAATAGGATCCCACCAACATACAGGGGTGCGGAATGCAGGTACACGTTTCCGCTCAAATGCTTCTGCTGTGCTCGCTGTCTTTATTCTGGCTGCTGTGGCTCATCGATCCACTGCTGCAGCCTGCATCACATGTTAGAGGCTTGATCCTCAAGTGAAGTTACAGGAAAAGTGACAGAACCTTTAATGGGTAGGGGAGCTGCTCGAAGGTCTTTAGTCGTGGTGGGGTGCCCTTTAAGAGGTTTGTAGAACCTGGCCTCCATTTTGGTCTCTTCTCCCTGACCACAAGTTCAGTGGATTTACTCTGGCATGCCCTCTCACCATGCTGTGTCTCCTTACCCCAGTCCCAAAGCAATGAGACCAAATGATTCAGGAAGAAGCCTCTTAAGTGAGGAACTGATGTAAACTATGATAGGAAGGTGATCAACATAAACACTGTGTGCCTGAGACTATCAGAACAGTCTCTGATAAATGCCTACAAAAACCACTGCAGAATTCTCCCAGTGAATTATAGAAACAAGGCGGGAACTGCCTGGGTTTGCTGTACTCTATGATGTAACTGTCAACAATGTTCTAGGGCTGTGCAGAGAGACACACACAGGCACACATGCTAGTGTGTTTGTAAACGATGCAAAACAATATATTGCAAGGGCTTAAATGCTTGTCAAAGCCCAGAGAAGCTGAAGGAGCTTAGAGGAAAATGAGATGATCTTTATTCAGGAAGGCTGTAGAGTCAGCAACTGGAGGGTGTCCACTCTGCTGCAAGAGCATTTCTCTCTGTAATGAGAAGCAGGTCCCCAACGGTTGAGCACAAGCCAACAGCCCAGGGGTAGAATGTCAGTTGGAACTGTTGGTTATTTAGAGGCCAGGCTAGAGAAGAGATGCAAACATTTTTTTTCCTCCACACACTGCCTTGAATACCAGGAAATCAGACAGAGTCAGGCCCTGATTAGGGTGCTTCAGTTGCCAACTTGTCAAACTTACAGTGGCATAAAAACAATATGCATCTAGTAGACATTGCATTTTGATTTGCTTTTCCGTTTGCTTGTTTTGAATTAAAGTCTCATTATGTAGCCCAGGCTGGTCTAGAACTTGTTTTGTAGACTAAGGTGATTTTAAACTTGCTGTGATGTGCCTGCCTCTGACTCTCAAGCTGAGATGGCATGTCATGTGTCACTAAACCTGGCAAGAATTACAGTTTGAATTTAGGTCTTTTCTGGGATAATGACTCACAGTTCCAAATCAGTCGGATCGTGAGGAAGTCTTCTGAATTTTCATCATCCCCAGGTTAGCACTATGCAGTGTGATACCCTCTCTGGAAAGTTGGCAGGGGAAGTGAGCTGCAGATTCCAGGTAGTCATATGGTCAGAAAAGGATGAAAGCAAGACTCTGCAGTGTGCTGCTAGCAAGCTAAGACACTGGGTAGCCTAGGCACATTGAATACCTTCTCTACCCAGTGACTTTGCACCTTACAATGGATTTTCTGTGACTGAACCCTAAGATGAGCCCAGAACTTTTGTTCTAGAAGTCAGATACTCACACTCTGCATTCTTTCTACACAAAGAATACCCACTAGCTAGCTAGACTCAGCTCTTTTGATGAATCTTTTAAAAGAGGAGGGACAGAGTTCATTGCTTGAGTAGTAAAACCACTGTTTCTGAGTCTTTGGGCCTATCCTAATAGAGAGGATGGCATACAGCTACATCTAGAGGTAAGACTCCAATCTTATTAGTAGTATTCATTTGCAAATTATAAACAAGTGTCTTTTATGGTATATGGTGGCACACACTTTAATCCCAGAACTTGGGAGGCAGAGGTATGTAGGTCACTGTGAATTCAAGGCCATTCTGATCTACATAGCATGTTCCAGGCTAGGGCTACATAGGGGTACCTTGCCTCAAAAAAAGTCTCAAAAGCTTTATTATAAGACATTTAGACAATTTAGACAAATATCCTCAAATAGAGCCATGTTTCATCTCCCCTTTCCAAAATAGGGCAAAGTTCTCACCTATATGTTCATCACCCAAGACTTAAGATGGGTTAAGCTTGTTTACCTGAGGCTCAGGACTTAAGGAGCAACTCTGAACAGAAATCCTTAAAACATGTTGTAACTCAAAATCTCTCTCTCTCTCTCTCTCTCTCTCTCTCTNCTCTCACACACACACACACACACACACACGGGTTATACAGAGATCTATATCTTGTGCCTAATATAAATTAGGAAAACAGTACAAAAAACTCAAGGGCATTCTTTAACCATGATCTCATTCTCCCATCAATTTCCCAATACATTTGACCAATTCTTTGCACACTCGTGCACTTTTAGGTCCCACTTGTAAAACTGAAGTTAGAACAATGTAGGGCATGATAGAATATGTAGACTATGATTCCTACACTTGGGATCTTGTTGCTTAGAAAAAAAATATAATTTGCGAAAGAAGGTTTATCACCAGACACATAATATTCCTGATATTGTGCTCTGAAGAATAACACTGGAGTTGACCTGGGTATCTGGATCAATAACAGCAAAACTTGATTCTAGTTTAAGCAGACATCCTTAAGTGAGAGGGCTCAGTCATATTTTCATATTTTCCTCTCCCTAGGACCACCTCCACACACTTCTTTCCAGTTATAAATAAAGCTCTATAATTGCTGTCTAGAATGTCCTATGAGTCATGTACGTATCCCAAGGTATTTGTACCTGAAGGTCAATTGTAGCCTGAAGTCTTTGATGTGACGAACAATTTTCTGATGAAAAAATCCATTATGAAGACAAACTCATAAGTGCTGACAGGTATCTTAATAACTAAACTCTGATTGCTTATAAGCAAACACATTTTTAATTGGACTTCCTTGGAGATCACCTCCTCCGTGATGTCCCGAGGAAGGTTCCTGTCTGGCATCCTTGTGTGAAGGGCACTTCACAACTTTGGGCACTAATTATCCTCTGAGGAAAGAGGACAAAGACCTCAACCAGCAGCTGGTTGCACAATATAGGTCAACTCCCTAGAGTTGGTATTTTGTTATTTCAATTTCTTCAAACTCATTATCAGGAGGGACCTATGAACTCTTGATTTACCAGGTCCCAGATGAACGTTAGGACTCCCTGTTCAGTAAACTTTTCAGAACCTTCATCTCCAAGGGCAAGAGAGAAATGACATCAAAACACAGCAACAGGAAGAATAACTTAGAGCCACAACAAAAGCAAAGGATGTGTACGCAGAGAAGCTTGTGTAGCTTAATGACAATGTTGTGATATTTTGGTTTTTGAAGAAAATAGCAACCACATTTTTGCTTGCTTCCATGGGTCAGGAGTTTAGATGCAGTTGAGCAGAATGTTTCATCAGTGTCCCACATGATGTTAGTATAGGCAGTTTGGGTTGGAAAACACAAAAATAGATTCACTCTTTTTTTAGGACCAAAATACTTGATATTAGTTGAAAGCCTCACTTCATCTCTATTAGAAATGTTTCTCTCCAGTTTGCTCTGTCATAATCTGTTTTCTTTATAAATATGGACCTCATATGTTTGCTGCATATGTCAAATGTTTGAGGTCCTTATTTATAAAGAAAAGAAGTTTATTTAACTCACTGTTTTGGAGGCCAGACATTCACAAGAAGACAGTACATTTAGCAAGAGCCTCATACTGTCTTTGCAGCATGCCTGATATCACATATTGGAACACACGTGAGAGTGGCGGGTGGTATGTATAGAAGAAAAACGTGACCACTTGGTGAGAGGAGAAGCAGGTATGAACAAAGAAAGCCAAATAGTATTATAGTAATCTCCTCTCACGTGATCCGTCTAACTCTGTAAGGCTCAATGCACTCCCATGCGATGAGCGTTGTTCTACCCTGAGGGTGCTCCTCACCAGCCCTAATCATCTTTCACTAAGCTCCACCTCCACAATGATTTACAGATTATAAACTCCAGCTCCATAATGATTTACATGGATTGTCACCGTGACAGGATCTGGAATCACCAAGCAGGCAAACCTCTGGGCATGTCTGTGAGAAAGTTTCTAGATTAGGGGTTTTTTTTTTTTTTGAGGCAGAAAAAAACCCACCAAAGCATGAGGGGCATTATTTCATGGGCTGGCGTATCATATGAGTGTCTGACTGATGAGTTGTATTTGCTGTGGTATGAGCATCAGCTGTCATCTTTCTGACCATGGACAGTTGCCTCATGCTCCAGCCACCTATGCCTTCCCAGTCATGAAGGGCTGCACTCTCTAATAGTGGGACACGATGAACAGATCTTTCTTCAAGTTGCTCTGGCCAGACATTTTGTCACAGTGGCAGAAATGTTAATGACTAAGACAGTCTCTAACCATTCTAGCACCTCTTAGTGCCCTTACTCTGGGAATTAAACTGCACACAGACCTTTGAGGGGCAAGCTGTAGCAAGTGTCCAGCAAGCAGGAATCTAGAGATGGAAGCTATCCTCTGGAATGTACATTATTTTTGAAGCTCTTATCTACAGTCTCTCTGTAATACTAGTCTAAAGAAGAACATTGAGATGTTGAAGATACCAATAAAGGGAAGAAAAGGGAGTCTGTTCTACTCACTGAGGGCTCATGATGGTTGGCTCTTAGACTTCTGCTTCTTTGGTGTGAAGTAACTTACATGCTTATATGACAAACACATTGGGTAGCTTTCATCAATTTTCTTTCTTTGGCATGCATTAGAGATCTTGGTGTGTCTCAGGGTGAGATTTCTTCTAACTTTCTCCCTAGTACACAGCATGATGGAATGTTAACCATATGTCAATTATGAGCCCATCCTTCAAATCTACTGCCCACATGTAATGTCTCTACTTTATCTAATTACCCACCTGGTTGCAGACTTCAACAGCTGTTCCATTCCCCCTGAAGAGTCCACTTGTACCAAACCATTAGTGAGCCATGTGGATTAACTGATAATTATGCAATGGTGAAAATTCACAAAGCACAACCCTCAGCAAAATTAAGGCAAAAAATATATCCCTTGTTACACATTTCTCTTTCCTAATTCTGTTGTCTGCAGGACCTCTGGGAGAATGGTTCCCTCTCCAATTTCCTCCCCTTACACCCAGGTTCCTAGGATACTTTCTCATCTCTGCCAGATAGTCCAGATATTTCAAATTCATTGTTTATATTCTATCCAAAGTAATTCATCCCCTTCTTCCTAAATACTCAACATTCCTTAGTATTATTTTTCTATCTGTCTTAAAACCCCAGCCTTTGAACACTATAAGGAAGAAAGGAGAAAGAATGTTTTGACTTGGATCTAATTGCTTTTCCCACCATCACCATCATGAATTAGACAACAGCGTGATGTGAGGTTAGAGATTGCCTCAGGGTTTCAGTTCCTCTGACTTGTTTGCATGCTTAACTATTCTACAGGCAGTGAGAGTCCCACTGTGTTTCCATTGTGCAATCCTAGGTATATAATGGCTGATACGTCTACATGAATCCAACATTTGGGTACATGCATACATTAATAGACTCCTGTGTAGAGGTATGGCAATAGAAGGAAATAAATGACAGAAAATTGGAGAAATTTCTTTAGGCATATGTCTAAGGACTCCAGTAAGTTCGGGACATTTATGCTAAGGATTCATTGTCTTGCCAAACTCTTGATTTCATCCTGTCTTCTTCTTGCTTCCAAGAGAATCAGTTCAAGGAATGTTAAAAAAAGTGTGAAGAAGTCTAGACTTGTAAAGACCTTCAAATGTCCCAAGCAAAATAGAGTGAGCATGGGAATAATGGTTCACTAGAGTTCAGAGACAGGTTGAGCCCTGATTGTTCTTAGTGGGGCACATTGTTCAGAGGTGTCTCCGAGGACACAGTCAGGGAAGAACAGCCTCTTTTGGCTTCAAGTATTATGGAAGAAAAGTAGTTTAATAGAGTCACGACTTACACACAAATGGAAGGCACTGGTAAGTGGGTATCCAGAGGACAGAAAGCTAAAAGAAATGGTCCCTGTTGCACCACCAAGTTGTATAATTTAGACACAGGAAGGAAACTCAATATTACAAACAAGTCAGGCACAAGAAGTAAGCTCACAAGGGAAGTTGAGAAGGGGGTTCTGGAATGAATGTCTGGTGAGCAGGAGCATTGAAATAACTGTGGCCTTAGTAGCTAGGAAAGTGAGTTGGTTGCAAAAGACCATGGGTAAATAAGACCTACTAGCTCTCTTTATGACTGCTCACTACTGTATATGATCCCTAAACCTTCGAATGCAAGGGTTCAACTTTATTTCTACCTCCAAGTTCTTTCCTGGCAGTTCTTAAGCTAGGACCACAGTGGAAAGGGGAATGAAGAAGCAGAGCCCCTATTACTCCCAGGTCAGTGTGGGTTTTATGCTCATCTACAGACTGTCTTGGAAACACTGACCCTTCTCCACTACTCCTCTTACAAACCATTGTTTCTCCTGCTGCCATCTTCCATGTCTGATTATTACTCAAAATCTCTAAAGTCAGATCCTTCACCTATCCATTTTTCTAGTGAACACTAGTGAGATTGCACATTCTGTTCTTGGCCTCCGAAATCTCCCTCCACAATTTCAACGCTTGCCTGTGCCCAAGGTTTTAGAGGGATTTGAGAGATAATGTGCATGTCTCTTCCCATGAACTCACTGTGTCAAAAAAAAAAACTAGAAATGTTTGAAGAAGAGACAGAACTGCCACTGGCTTTTTAAAAATCATCCAACACCTATTATGTATTTAATAATAAAATGATAATGCCCAAAGTTTATTGAGAATTTCATACATTCTTGCTATTGTGCTGAATTCATTACAACAATTACATATTTTATAATCATATTAGCCAGTGAATTATGAACTGTTGAACCAGTATTATATAGGATGAGACTCATGAGTTTCCATTGTTCTTGTCTTGGCTACTAGACAGTATGAGATAATGCAGAATCCTATATGCTGAAGGTATATCATAAATTAATAGAATTGATAGGTAAAACATGCTGATTTTAAAAGATAAAATATATGTCTCTAGTTTCCAAGTAAGAAAAAATAATAAGCACAATAAAGAATCAGTTGAGAGTTATAGAGTAGGCACTGCAACATGTTACACCATGCCACCCTTAGTTGAGAACAGACAGCAATGAATGGATAAAATATATTCAGATTTGCCTTGTCTGTGGTTTCAATGGCACATATACACAGGAGATAGGTCTAAAGTTTGTGATAGGTGGGAAGTTAAAATTCAGACTGTAGAAGTCTGGAACCAAAGTAGAACCTAAATTCTCAATAAAAAAATAGAATGAGAAAAACTGCAATTACAAAGTGTAGGAATTTAGAAAGCATCTCTCCCAACAAAGCTCTATGGAAAATAAAACCAGCAACCCATCAGTACATTGGGGAGTAGACTCCATAATGTAAGTTCAAAAATCTCAGCCTAGCATATTAATTTCAAATATGATCCTTGGGTTATGGCATCCCTGAAGGCCTTGATGAGAGCCAAAACAAAGTGTTCAGAAGCACGGATTTGCTCCCCAAATATACGTATTTCCCACAAGACAAAATTAGCTCTCTCTGAAGAAGAATTAACAAGAAGCATGTACAAATTACATGAACAATGACTCAACACAGGAGAATTTCAATGATCCTGGTTATCAGGGGATCCAACACTTCCAAGACATTTAGACAACAGAAGAGTCCAAAGGGACTTACACAAAAAAATATTCTAAAAGTATTAATCAAATGAGCAGAAGAGTAGTAACTACAAGGAGATGATAAGACATTTTAAGGAAAGCTCTATTAATTTACAAGATAAGAGACTTGAATGACTAGATGATAATAACTGAATTCCTGAACTTAAAAATCTACCATGTCAGTCAAATATCAAACTAGATAGAGCTGAAGAAGATGAGTAAAGAACTGGACAACCAATCAGAAGAACATAGTCAATGGATCAAAGATCAAACCTATGAGGGAGGAAGAAGACTATCTGGCTGGACAAAGCAGGAAAATCAGGCATTTCTAGTATGATTTGTTGAAGTCAAAAGATTGGGGAAAGGCACCATTCAAAGATATGGATACGGGATTTCTAGAGTGGATAAGACATGTCAGAATGCAAGTCCTCAACAGTAGGTGAGTTGACAAATAAGAAGGTGATGGAGCCAGGTTCATCCTGAGTGTGCAATCCTTCACTGCAAACAGCACACCAGCACATCCATAATGCGAATGCTTCTTTGTCATCCTCCTTGAGGGCTCAGGTCATGACTGATCCATGGATTCCCTTAGTGCTATAAAAACCCTCCAGATCCTACGTGGCCCAAACCCAGTTCCTGAACTGTGTTTTATAAAAAGCAATTTTACCACATGGTTCTCTTTTCAAGATGGTGAAGGGTGGAAGAGTTGGGGTTTGTGGTCAAGTAGGTTTGAAAACACTATGCGTGGTAGATCTTTTCATTGAGTTAGTAAATATCAGCACATTAAACTCATTGACTGGTCTGCATGATGATCTCTGACTCTATAACCCATTTCCTCCTAAATATTGAGAGCTCTTGCCTTTCATAGGGCTATCACAGCTCTAACAATTTGAGAACAAGAAAACATCTTCCAGATAGTTCCATTGTTATGGAGAGCACTACTCCCTGAGGTGGCCATCTCTATCTCCATATAGCTGTTATTAACAGTTATTTTCTATATGGAAAGGATATGTTTTATATCGTTTGAATGGCTAATAATTATAACCAGCTGGTTGAAAAACAAATGATGATGATGATGGTGGTCATAATTATGATGACAGTAGTGATGATTATGAAGATGGTGATGATGGACTGAGTGATGATGATGATGTTGATGGTTATGCCAGTGATGATGATGGTGAGGATGATATTGATAATAAACACAGACGAAGATAAGCCCTTGGCTGTACTCTGTCCATTACCTGCACCCGATTTTATAATCCTCACAACTGGCCTGGAATTGGGCATTTGTTACTTTCACTGTACAAATGGGGAAACTGAGGCTCGGTAAGCTTAATTAACTTAGTCAGACTCACATAACTTAGTCATGGCAGAGTTTATCTTACCATAAAACTTGCTCCTTCACCTCTGATGCATACTGCCTTTCTGAGCAGCAATGACCCTAGACACGCCAGACAAGTTAAAGATTAGCTGGCACATTCCTTCTTTTAAGAACATATGCTGTGGGATATTAATGTCCAGAACAGAGATCGATAACTCTGTGATTGCAATGTTTGAATCAAGAACATGTTGTCACATCTTTCACAAGTGCATGTCCTCTAAGCACCTGGAGGGCCATTTGTACATTTAATGTACATTAAAAACCATCTGCACATTCTGGGTACAATAATCAACAGAATAATTTATAAACACGAGGTGGCTCACAGATGGAGAAGTGCTTTGCTTTATATCTCCTCTGAGGTTTAGTGACCACCTGAAGCACTGTGTTGAGAAGATTCCGGGAAAGTCCTCAAGGAGAAGCATAATCAATAAGAAATGCCTGGTGAAAGAAAGGAAGGAGGGAGCAGTGGTTATAGGTACCAGGCATTTACTATCACTGTTTAAGGAGAGCTACCCATATGCTCTCAGGAATGGATCATCTTTAAATTAATGAATGAGTTAATATTGAATGTTATTAAAAGTTGGAGACCTGGATCCAAATTTAGCATCTTCAGGTAAGAGTGCGCTTTGCCTCTCACAGCACAGTGCAGATGGGAAGGGGCACTCGTTCCATCACTTCTGAATGGCTGTCACTGCTGTACCTGACAGAGCCGGCATCAGGAAGGAGTGGTTTGTTTGGGCTCATGGTTTCAAGGGGCTTCATTCATCATAGTGGGGAAGGCATAGTGGAGCAACTGCGCTCAAAGCAGTGGGAGTCCGTGTCAAAACTTACATAGCTCTGGACCAGGAAACAGAGAGAGTACAAGAGGAACTGGCCGCCAGGTAAACTTTAAAAGGGTCTCCCTTCATGACCCACTTCCACCAACTGCTACATGCCTCCCACGGTTCGACAGTCTCCCCCGATAGCATCACTGGTGGGGAACAAACATTTAAAACATGAGCCTGGAGGTTGTTTCAGACTCAAACTTCAGCAACAAGCAAGAAGCTCATAGCTTTCAACTAACTTTCCAAGACCTGAAGCTCCTTTGTACTTCTGATGGGGTCTTGATACTTAATGACAGCATACCCCTTTCTAAAGCCCCCAGAGTTCAACAAAATGTCTCTGTCCAACTAACTGTTTTGCTGTGATGTGTGATGATTCCAGGATACCCAACACTTTCCTCTTCTCATCTTGCCTCCTTCTTGCTGGCTGAAAACTCACTCCTTCCAGAACACAAATGACTGAGGAAACACACTCTGTTCGACCAGATCGTGCCTCCCAAAGGTGGCAGGTTTGCATCACGACTTTACATAAATGCTCTTGGCACTGGCAGTGGGCGGTAGGCAGGAGGATGGCTCTGCCATGAGACAAATATAGAGCTGCCATCCTTAAAACTCAAGCAAAGACTAACCCTTCAGGGAGATGCCATGCAATAAATAATTTTTTTGCCGCAACACATTGCTTCCCTTTGCATAAATTTAACACCCCATTCTCTATACAATATGTGATCTTCCTGCTAACTCTCCATAGACAGAAATAGCTCTGGTAAGATGTGCTAAAAAGATAAGTGACAGAGTGTAAGGGAGACACGACATGACACACTGAAGAACTTGACCTTGATGCCAGCTTTTTTTTTCCAGAGTATATCATTTTCTGATAATTAAGACTATTCAAAGAGTGGCAAAAATGGGAGCAGATAACAAATCTGATGGAATCCCCCCGAGCGTGATGTGAACTATGATTTTAGGTTCTAGAATGCTGGTTTCCTATTTGTTCTATAAGGTGCTACCTGGCTGCAGGCTTCCACCTTCCTTCTCCTTCCCATTACAGTGGTGGACATAATCCCTCACCCTAGATGTGAAGGTCAGCCTAGGCAACACGCTCAAGAGCCAACCTTGCATCTAAGGAAAGGGCTCTGAGAAAGCTAAGGAAACTAGTCAGTCTATACATCACTGCAGGTTGTCCTGGAACTTTTGATGCACATATGCAAATTAAGAGATCTATGTTTGAAGTTTAGACTGTTAGATATTTCAAATCTATTTAAGTCATTTTCCTTGTATTTTGTTTCTCAAACACAAGGCAATAGACAGTCTTTAATTTGGAGGAGTACTGCATGTTCCTTTTGGTCTACATAGTTTGTGTACTGTTGGTGGTCTGTCTCGAAAGAATCCCTCCTCCCTGCAGAGAGAGGACACCTGGTTAGGGCAGTTCATTTTCTTAGTATTTTGTCACTGCCGGAATTCAGTAACATAATTCTCACGTGTTGTCTTCCTCCCAAGCGTGTCATTCTGCGAATGCCACATGCTGCAATCCATCTTCTGGTATCTATACACTTCAGTGTGACCACACAATCTGTAGATTCCATTCCTGGAAAGTGGGCATCGGGACAAATTCTGAGGGAACAGGCAAATGGCACTTTTAGCTGATTCTAGGCATGGGGTTTGATGGCCAAGGTGAGATAAAATGAATAACTTGCATAAATCTGGCCACGGGTTTTCAAGTTTCAAGTGACAAAGTCACTAACTTCGACAGAAAATGAAATCTATAGGTCCATGTGAAAACCAAGAGTAAAATAATTCCAGAAGGAGTTAAATCAAGGCCAGCAAATGACATCATGAGCTGCCACTCTGCATTGTGTTCACTATCAATAAGCCTCTCCTGGTCTGGTAGCCAGTGTGTGCACTAACAGTTTCTGGCTGAGGTTACTCACACTGGCCATCTGGGAGAAGCAAGACACTTCTGTCCCAACTGCTCCAGTTCTAGGAGTGACTTAGATTTTCCCAGTTCACATCCACTAATCCCAAATAATAACTTACACTAATTTGTAGGTATCATTTGATCGTATGAAACCCAAAGAAATAGATGAATGAACCCCAGGTCTAATCTTTCTAGACAAGCCTATAGTTGCCTAATATGGTATTGTGAGCAGTTATAGTCCTATGGTACCACTGCTTCTTGCCACCCAGTCCCTGCCCATGTATTGCCATTATAGGTCAAACCATTGTCCTGATGTCTTAGTCCCACTAGAGCTTTATTCCCCTGGATGTCGAATGTGTGCCCTCTAACTCTGAGCCAATGTTGGAGGATTATGGAACTCTGGCCTTCCTATAGAACCAACAGTCTTCCGGGTTGGAACAACTCAGTTACTAAACATCTTCACTGTTTCTATGCCACATCAATATGTCCAATATTCAACTGTTCCAAAATTTTCCTTCCCAGCCTGCTCTTGCATGAATGCACTCAGTTGCTATGAATAGCAGTACTCTATTTCCAATTCAAAAATGCAGAGGCCATTTCTGCTAGCCAAGGCTCTCTAGAGAAACAGAATGGATAGAAAGGGTACTATTAAAGGGGATTTAGTACATTGGCTCATGTGATTCAGCCTGGGTAGTCCAACAATGGCTTTCTGAACGCTAGAGAGCCTGGAAGGCTGGTAAGCTACTCATTTCATTCAGCTGGATGTCTCTGAAGTCCCCCATTTAGTGCTGATGGCCTGCGGGAGGATTCTTCATAAACCGGCCCAGAGATGGGTCTTTTAACTGGTCCCAGATCCAGTCAAGTAGAAAATCAAGATCCTCTGCCTCACCATCCTTCACTTTGCTCACATCCAGCCAGTCACCCAGTTCTCATCAACTCCCCTTAGCTTCTTGAGCACAATCTACTTTTGTCCCAGCATGCTGACCTAAGCAACTAGCGTCTACCTCCCTGACCCTACCCTGTTTCCAATGTGCACAACAAATTCCAGAGTGAGCTTTTCAAGCATAAGTTGAAGGGTGCAAGCCTGTACATAAGCTCTAAGTGTCCCTCTTAGTGTAAGCCTCCATTTGTCTTTCATATCCTTAAGATTTTTTAAAAAATTTATTATGTGCATGTGAGTATATCTGTGTCTGGGTATATGCACATGAGTACCGTTGCCCTCAGAGGTCAGAGGGCATCCAATCCCCCATAGTTGAAGTTATAGGCAGTTGTGAACCATCTGATATGGGTGTTAGGAACTAAACTTGGATCCTATATGAGAGCAGTAGGCACTGCTACTTACTAAGCCATCTCTCCAGCCTCTACTCTCCAGGTGTTATATTCAGCTTCCTCAGAAAAAATGTTTCATGGGAAAATTTTATAGCATTCTATTTCAGTCCTTTTTATACTTCTATAATAGAATACCCGAGGCAGTAACATGACCAGTTTGGGCTTTATCCTCAAGACTGGGCCATCCAAGCTTTGAGATGATGCCTTGAGATCTTGATGCATCATAATGTAGAGAGAAAGCATCACCTTGTAAGAGACCATAAATGAAAATAGCAAGAAGTGGGCAGGTATTACCTTTTCAACCTATGCTTAGGATAACTAGCCTATTGGTCCAGCCAGCCTTTGGTAGCCTTGTCACCTCTTACACGTCAAATTCTCAACACTGCTGCACTGGGAAGTAAGTTCTCAATATATCAACTTTGGGTAAGACCCATTTTAATTTACAGAGCTTGATAGAGTTAAAATTCATAGGATGTATCACAACTGCGAAGTATCCATTGTCTGCATTGCCACTTACTTAATGTCTGCCTTTCCAGGGAGATTAATTCTATAAAATGAACACTGTGTATAGTTTTCCCTGTTTCTCTCAAACCTAGTTCCCCATGAATTAAGAACCAATAAATATTTAATGAGTTAATTTATGAATGAATGCCACGATACATTCAAGTGGTTTCTAAGGCCTTTCTAAATATTCATTATTCTGGAGTGTCTCAAAGGAAAGCCTATGAGCGTGGCTGGAGCAGATGGAGCTTAAAACACTGTCCAGGAAATACCTTGCTCCTTTCTTTCATTGGCCTCCTGTTAAACACTGTTCATCCCTGCTCAATGTTTCTGCTGTGAATGGGGGAGTCTCCAACGCTCACTGTGACATGTACTAACCTGTCACCAGAGAGGCCACTGGCTGTTGGGCTGCGTTCACTAAGTCACTTCATCTCCATTTCATTTTCAAGCCCTTCCTCCTCTATGGAGGGTGAGGGAAACCTTTCATTGACTTGATTTATCATCTATAAAAAAATTAAACCAATAAATTAGGGGATAGTTTTAGGTCTTATAAAAAGATTCGCTAAAGGGATTCTTTGAAGCACTGGGCTCTCTAAAGACATTTAAAATTGTATTTGATTTACAAAAATTTGATTTGCACATAAATACTCTGGAATGTATTGATTGCTTTAAGTGAGCTACACAGGGACATGACTACCTTTAATCTTTTATAACAAAGGTGGCAATTAAAATGGCTTTTGCTAAGCAATTTCGAAATTGAGGGTTCGATCTCTTTCCTGGTTTTCCCTCACTCATAAGACTCCCCTCTCTCCCCAGCCCTTCCTCCTCCTAATTAAGGGAAGGAAAGCTTGTATTCTTGATAGAATCCAGTTTCTGATAGAATCCCATGTTGTTCTTATGAACAGTGTAGAAGCCAAGTTCGAAGTTTAATTTCTTTTGGTTACCCGCTGTTAATGCAGTCCCTCTTAATGTTACTTCTCAGAGGTGCTTTTAGAGAAAGAGTCATTGGTTAGTTACTAAAAAGTGATCATTTACCATGGTATCTGATGGACCTGTATTCCCCAGCCCTATTGTCATTTCTACCCCACAAAAATTCCAAAAACTGCCTTTGTTTGGGACCCATTTGTTTGCTTTATTTAGCCTGTGGTGTAAAGTGCCTAATAAGGAATCCTGACAATAGTTTGCTCTATCTCCAGATTGAATTTCTTTATAGATTCACCTCCGTAATTCATTTCCCAACTGGTCTTGATCAATACAGCTTGGCTCAGCTTAAGGTTAGAGAAACTAACCATGGTGCTGATGGGATGCCTCAAAACACTGCCTTCATAAAGACTCTCTTTGATAGTAACCTGCCACATTGACCCACAGCCTGTCCTAGAGTCTGGGGTTGAGCGCCTTCTAAGTCCCAAAGCTGTCATTGTCTTGTTCTCTTAGATTCCATAAAGCCAGAGGCCAGAGAGGCTTTTACAAAACCAGCAGGCATGAGGATGCACGTGTAATGCACACTAGGTTACCTGAGTCCAGACGAGGCTCTACTGCAAACTGGCTGTTGAGTTCCAGTGAGTGACTAGACTGTTTTGAATTTCTGTTTTAGCTTCTGTATTTTAAAACAGCTTGGACTGTTGATTCCTGGGATTCTACTGCTTCTGCTGTGCTCAGATTGTGCATGAAGAAAGAGAAGCCTGTTTTTTTTTTCTTTCAGTTCAGTGGCCATCACTGGGGCAAAAGTGACGGAAAATCCTTGTTTCTAAATCATGGAAACAGCAAACATGCTCTGCCATGAGGATTCCCAAGCTGCTTTTCAAAGTTCCTGGTTTTGGGTCCTTGGCCACGCTCAACATTTCTCTCTGGCCCTGCTTCCTTCTCTGTAAAATGCTGACACAGTCTGCTATTTGTCCCTTAAGAGGCAGCAGCACTGACAGAGGTTGCCAATATGAGTAGCACTGTGGACGCTAAAGGAGACAATAGAGAGGGCACTGTTAATCAGACAGATGCTGCATTGCCAGGGGGCAGAGGCATGAATACCACCCTGGAACCTCATAGTTCGGCCTTCTCTTTATTTTTTTCTGCTGTGGTTCATACTGGGCCAGAAATCATGGCTTGTTTACAAGTTGGGTGCAGAGACTCTTTACTGTGGGCAGTGACACAGTCCTTTAGGGAGATATAAATTTATCCAAAGAAACTCAGCCAGCCTGTCCACCCCACCTGGATGAAAGCACCAATACCCATTGGCCAATCAATCACATCTCTGCCTATCATATCAAGAGCACTTGGATTACAAAATCTCCAGGGACTGAATCAGTCATGAGGATGACCTGACGTCATACCCTTTTAGGTTAGCAGAGACAGTCACAGACGATTCAGTAAGGACATAGCATGAGGCAGGTTGATGCCATTAATTTTATTCTTTCAATGTTGTCACTGTAGGACTTAGGTTCTGGAAGTATAATTATACTCAAATTATATATAGCAATGATTTTTAAAATATTTATAATGTCCTACATTCTTACTCCAAGCAAAGTTTTGCTCTGAGCATATTCCATAAATGATTCCACTTGGTATGTATGTGCTTTGCAATATCTCTGTGAGGTGTTCATTTAGTAACCTTTCTGGAATGAACGGGCAAAGTGATGAATTAATACAATTAAATAATGAACAAGTGTTGACTGCTTTTTACTTGCTAGGTACTGTGTTAGGCTTTGGAAATTCAGATATGAGCCAAATAGCCCAGAAGGCAATTCTCATTGACTTTAGAGTCTAAATATGTTGACCTCCATTTGAAAACAAACAAACTGAAAATACAGCAGATGAATTAACTTGACTAAGGTCATATAGAAAGATAATGTCAGGACAAGAGAGAGAAATAGTTTTGACTTTTGCCAGAATGAAGTAACTAATATAGACAGACCTTCCTGACCCAAATGTTGGTAAGAATATAAAAATTGTATGAAGATAGTGTTTCTAGGCATTGGACATCAAGCAACTCAGAACCAAAAGCCTGGAAAAAAAGTAAGAATCTCACAAGATGAACCTCACCTTTTTTCTGCCTTTCAGCTCAGGGGCGCTTTCTCAAGCTGCACATGGTGCAGTGGGGTCCAGTGAAGGGATTTTGCTGAGCTGAGAAGCCCAGCGCCAAGTTAGCTCCAGAGAGCACTAAAGTGTTCGGAGCTACTAACAACAGGGGTGAGATACATGTGTGTGGAAGGAAAACACTGTGTGTCACAGCCGAAGAGAGAGGCATCTATGAGGTAAAACCTAAAGTGAAATCACCAAGGTCATGGAGAGATCAGAGATATTAGCATTCCAGCTTAACAGGAGTATAGACCTCACTGAACACGTTAGGTATCCAGGTGAGATACAATTTCCGAAAAGATGAGATTATGAATAAATATCAATTTCTAGAGCTGGAATCAGTCTTTAGAATAAAGAGCACAGGCTTGAGAGATTATAAAATTGGGCCTGGAGAGGTGGCCTAGTAATTAAGATTGTTTGATGCTCTTCTGGAAGACCTGAGTTCAGTCCCCAGAACGCATGTTGGGCAGCTTAAAAACAGCTGTAATTCTGCCTCAGGGGAGCCGACATCCTCTTCTGGCCTTCATGAGCAACTACACATACACACCCCCAACTACATAAAAGAATATACTGGACACTACGGGCTTACAAATTAAAGCCCAATGCTAGGAATGGGATATCATTTTTGGAGTTGTTGGCCATTGTGGACTCATAGACTCCCCCAAACAATAGCAGACTATTGCCAATGCTATTGGCTCCCCTCCATAACTTGAAGGTAAGATCCTGTTGCTAAAGACACCATATAGTTGAATTATAGAACACGGAGAAATTAAATTGGAACTCACCTGGCAGCTTCACATCACTGGCTAGCTTTAAAAATTGTTAGACATGAACGGAAGGCTTAAGAGTAAGCTATAATCTGCAGAGAAATAATCAATGGATACAAACCCCAAGATAATATAAGCATTGAAATTTGAAGACAGAGAATTTGAAACAGCTCTCATAAATACATTTAATGAAGTTGGGAAGATAGAGTTTTCCAGAGGCAAGGACAATTACCTGATAATCACTGGGCCTTCATAGCCTTTCCAGTCAGGGCCTGAGACATTCATACACTAAGCTTAGGTGATAGGGAATTTGAACCCCACCTACCTCCTTGGATTCTGATCTCTTACTGGCTTTCAAGATGTGGTTGGCCACTTTGATGGCAAACCCCTCCACACAATGGCAGCTTTTCGGCTCAATATGGGGTCCAGACATTGAATAGGCATGGCCTGACAGAGTAGGGCTGGGGGGTTCCTGAGTGGGGATTTGACTGTGGATCTGGATCTATGGGAACTCAGTATGGTGCCAACCCACCTGAAGTTGATGTACAAATGGCAGAAATGGTATCTAACTTAATGGAACATAATAAAGTGGCTGTTACTGGTCATCAGACTGAACTCCCCATTTGGTTTGAGCTTAGGAGGTGACATCATCTTGCCGCCTGCCCAGTTATCTGAAGATTGTCTTTCAAGTACTCCTTCGCCTACCTATTCACTTCATTTAGTTGGTGTTGGTGATATACAGAGGCAACTTCCAGTCGGAAGACGGGGTAGTGAAAAACAGGCAAAATGCAAAAGGCTCCAAAGAAGGAAAAAAGAGAAACCCTAATAAACCTCAGAAGCCAGTCTATGTGTGTGCGTTATTTTTTCATGATACTCGGGCTGCCATCAAGGGACAGAACCCTCTTGACACCTTTGGTGAGTTTTCAAAGATTGTGGCTTCCATGTGTGACAGTCTTGGAGAAGGGAAAAAAATGGTGTATAAGTGGAAAACCGAAGCTGCTGCCAAGAAAGACTAGCTGCTTATAAAGATAAGCAGGGGTACCAGCCACCGTGGAAACGGATCCCATGCCACAGCCACAGACTCCTTCAATGCCTCCTGTGACTACTGCTTGACTCATCGTCTCCCCTCCAGCGTCAATGTCAACAGTCGCCTGCCTTATTCCCTTGCATTGTAGTTAATTCCACACTTTCATCTTATGTGGCAAACCAGGAATCCTCTGGGCTGGGGCTCAGCCCGGTATTACCAAGCTGATTATGACCAAACAAATACTGCCCTTGTCTATTACCGTGTCTCAAGGAGGAACGGTTACCGCTAACCCAGGCACAGTGGTGGTCACCTGTGGGTTCCAGCTAGGCCAAAGAAGTACAGCAACCATCCTGCCCAGCCAACAGACCCAACTGTTACTCAGTCAATGTAAGAAGCAGGTGCTGCTTCTATGCAACTGTCTTCACCCTGCCTACAGCCCCTTCCGTTACAACAGAAATCTCAGCCCTCACCTCAGCAAGTTACCATTCTGCAGCAACTCCATTTGAGAGAGTTAGAATCAATTTACAACAGCTGCCACCCCTGCAGAGCAAGGTTGGGCCTCCACCCACTCTGAAAATGCAGACTGTCTTGGTCCCTCCGACTGTGGAAAGCAGTCCTGAGCAGCCTATGACCTGCACACCTATCGCCTCACCCCACACTCATTGCTACAGTGTTCATTGCTCCAGGCCTTGCTGATAACGGGAGGGGAGGGTTCTCACCACCAAGCCTCACACAGAGAGGCTGGGGTGAGAGCGTTGCAGGGATGTGTTCCCAGCCTGGGGGGCCACTAGAAACCCAAACTTTGATATTTGTGAAGTGGCCTTTCCTCTTCTCCAAACCACTGAGGATTCATCTGCTGGACATGGGTCCCAGAGTCTGGTTTAGAAACACAAGTTGGGCTTCTGGTAGTATATGGCCTCTACCCATGGTCCTTCATGCCTCTGCCTCCAGTGTATTTACTGTAATTTGAAATTGCTTTTTACTCTCAACTGCAAGCAAAAACACCAGGTTAATAGCCCAGGGAAGGGTGAAGAGAATGTGGAAACAAATCATAGGTGATTATTAGAAGAAGCGTGTTGGTAAATTTGTCAGAGGACTTGCCTAACATGTTATTAAAGTGACGGGAGAGTACTTAGCTTTAATCCTTGGAGAAAACATGGCTGGGAGAAGGGAGGCTTGGGGTTACAGCTCAGTGGTAAAGTGCGTTGGTTTTAATCCCAAATTAATAAATGAGCTTTAAGGAGGAATGAAAATACTGATTTAAAATAGAATGTCCTCTTAAGGGGAACTGTTATCAACCTATACAGTGCTTTAAGAACAGAGATTTGGGGGGCTGGGATTATGGCCTAGCACTAACGAAACTCTGAGTCCTCAGATAGGAAAATCAAAAGTTCAAGGTCACCCTTGGCCACAAGTGAGTTTGAGGCCAGTCTAGGGTACATGAGCCAAAGGTAGAATCAAGGCTTTGAAGAGCCCAGCATGGAGGCCCATGCCTTTATTCCCAGTATTTTGGAGGTGAAAGTAGGAGAATTTCTGAGTTCAAAGCTACCCTGGGCTTACATAGCTAGATCATGTTTAAAAAAACAGAGAGGCTGGGTGTGGTGTCACTCACTCTCTTTAATTCTAGCACTTGGGAGACAGAAGCAGGTGGATCTCTGAGTTTGAAGCTAGCCAGGGCTGCAGAGTGAGATTAAGACTGACTTAAGGTCTGCTCTCTACTCCTGACACTACCCTGTCCTCCCCTCTCTCACTAGGACCATTGGACTGGAGAGGAATTAGCATCTTGCAGGGGTATTTTATTTTTCTCTCCAATATTTGTACAAAACTTCCTTTATCTGGCTTGATTGCGTTTTGCATGAAAGAGGCAGAAGCATATACCCTTAATAAGAGATTTTACAAAGTAAAATAAATTTAAGTATGTAAGATAAGATACAGATATAGCTATCAAAAAGACAAGGAATCTCAAAAAAAAGAGGAGAGTTTTTGTAGCAATGATTTTGAAGTTACAAAACTTAAATATATGCTTAGCATTTAATTGCCTACTATATTAGAGATGGCAGAAGAGATGAGATAAGTGTGTAGAAATAATCCCGGGGGAGTGGAGGTTGAGGAAACAGCTAAGTTGGTAAAATATTTGCTGCAGGAGCATCTGAATTGAGAACCCCAGCGCCCAAGCAGACTTCAGGTGTGGCTGTTTGTACCTGTAAATCCCTGAACTGGATGGGGGTGGGTGGGGACAGGAAAACACCTGGTGATCTTCAGCTTCAGCGAGTGACCTTATCTCAAAAAATAAGGGGAAGTTTGTGTGCTCGTACCTGCGCATACTTGTGTACAAAAATGAACAGTTACACAGAGAGGGGATGAGGAGGGAAAGAGGGAAAAGAGAGAGAGAGAGAGAGAGGAGAGAAAAATGATCTTAAATCAAAAACATTGACAAAAGACTTGCAGAAGATGGAATGAGCCTCAGTGGCACGCAGTATAAGAGCAAATGTCTCCTGTCTGCATAATCAAGGCCTTTAAAGAAGAGGATGTGGAGAATGTGACAGGAAATTGTCTTCCCCAGGGATGAGCACACCAGTAACAAATGGGCAGTCCTGAGAACATAAATACAATTAACAGTATACACTGAGCAGGTTGCACTTAAATGCATTTGGGAATATTCATACATACATACATTCATTCATACATACATATATATACATATATACATACATATATGAAGAAAGAGGCCACAAATTTGAAAGAGAACAAGAAAGGTTATATGTTTGGAGGGAGGAAACATAAGGTAGAAATTATGTAAGTCATATTAATCTCAAAAAATAAAAAATAATCTTAAAAACATTTCAGGAAATAGAATTTCACATTTTAATTAAGAAAATCTGCCTATAGACACAAAGGTCTTAAAAAGCCTGAAGCACAATAAGTGCAAAGAAACTGGAATGAATGAAAGATGGGAAACACTGTAGATCTTTAAAGAAATAGACAATAAAGGCATATTTTAAATAAATTCAACAACTTGAATAAAATGCAAAAACCATCTAAAGAGTATAACTTTACAAAAGTTATAAAATATTTCTATGAGTTAAATTATTTCTCAAATTTATATATGAAAACAAAGTACACAGAAAATACTAAAATATTGATAGTGTGGAAGGTTTGTGCTGTCTGCTTTCTAAACTTGCTATAAATCTCCACCATAAATACCATGTGTGCTTGACGTGGGCAAATAAATCAATAGAACCTAGTGAAAATATCCAAAAATTAGATCCACATATTCAGATCAATTGATTTCCAGTAAATAAGTAAATAAGCGCTTTGTCAATTTAACAGGAAAGGAACTTCTCAACAAATGGGGTCGAAAAGGAACTCATCACTCTCCTACTCATGCATGAGAATGGACCCCAGACTAATGTGTGTGTGTGTGTGTGTGTGTGCGTGCATGTGCACATATGTGTATGTGTAAAAGATGATACTTTTCATATAACTTCAGAGTTCAAACATGTTTTATTTTTTAAATTTAATTTTTTAAAAAATGGTCTTTTCTCATTTTACATGCCAAATCCATTTCCCACTCCCTCCCTTCCTCCCACTCCCTCTACCTTCCTCCCTGCTTCCATTCCCCATCCTACCTCCTCATCCACTCCTTAGAGAGGGTAAGGTTTCTCATAGTCAACAAAGTCTAGAACATTTCTTTGAGGCAGGACCTCTATCTAGGCTGAGCAAGTTATCCCTCAAGAGAGAATGAGTTCCAAAAAGCAAGAACAAGCAGTAGGGATAAATCCTAGTCTCACTGTCAGTGGTCCCACAGTCTATCTCTGCCATACAACTGTCACCCATATTCAGAGGTCCTAGCTTGGTCCTATGCTAGTTCCCTCACTGTCAGGCCAGAGTTGGAATGCTTCCATTAGCTCAGGTAAACTGTTTCAGTGGGTATCCCCATCATGGTCTTGACCTCTTTGCTCATATTCTCACTTAGTTGACAGAGGTTTCTGTCCTGCCCAGTCCCACGGCTGGTCAGTCCCAAGGAAACACACAAGAGGCTTACCTTAATTACAAACTGGTTGGCCTATTAGCTCAGGCTTCTTATTAACTCTTATAACNTGTTTCAGTGGGTATCCCCATCATGGTCTTGACCTCTTTGCTCATATTCTCACTTAGTTGACAGAGGTTTCTGTCCTGCCCAGTCCCACGGCTGGTCAGTCCCAAGGAAACACACAAGAGGCTTACCTTAATTACAAACTGGTTGGCCTATTAGCTCAGGCTTCTTATTAACTCTTATAACTTACATTAACCCATAATTCTTGTCTGTGTTAGTCACATGACTTGGTACCTTTTATCAGTGAGGCCTTCTCATCTTGTTTCCCCTGTCTGGGTGATGACTGAAGACAGACACTTTCCTCTTCCCAGAATTTTCCTGTTGCCCCACCTATACTTCCTTGCCTGGCTACTGATCAATCAGCATTTTATTAAAGCAATACAAGTGACAAATCTTTACAGGAACAAGACCATTGTCCCACAGCACCACTTCTCCCTCTCTTTGACTGAACTGTGAGAGCTAAGCCCAGTGCTCCGCTATGTTTTTTTTTGCATCAGCTTCCATCAGTTGCTGGATGTTGGTTCTATTATGACACTGATGATAGTCATCAATCTGACTACAGGGCAAGACCCTCTCCACTACTGCTTAGGGTCTTATCTGGGGTCATTCTTATGGATCCCTGGGAATTTCTCTAGTGCCAGGTAAGGTATCTTGCTAGCCTCATAATGGGTTCCTCAATCAAGCTATGTCTTTCCTTGTTCTCCTTCTCTGTCCTTCCCCCATCCTGACCACCCAGTTCCCTCTAGTTCTCCTACCCCTTCCTCCTCCCCTTCTCTCCTCCTCCCCTTCTGCCTTCCCATCTCCCCTATCTCACCCCATGCTTTCTATTTTCTTAGTAGAACTTGTCTATTTCCCCTTCTCATGGGGATCTATGCATGTTTCTCTTAAGTTTCTCCTCCTTACTAACTTCTCTGGGGTCATGGATCTCATTATTATTTGCTTTACAACTAGTATTCGCCTATGAGTCTGGGTTACCTTACTCAGGATGGTTTCTTCTAGTTCCACCCATTTGCATGCAAATTTCAGGATGTTATTGTTTTTTATCACTGAGTAGTACTCAACTGTGTAAATGTATCACATTTTCTTTATTCATTCTTGGGTTGAAGGGCATCTAGGTTGTTTCTAGGTTCTATTACAAATAATGCTGCTATGAACATAGATGAACAAATGTCCTTGTAGTATGGTTGAGCATCCCTTGGGTATATACCTAAGAATAGTATTGCAGGGTCTTGCAATAGGTTAATTCCCAATTTTCTGAGAAACTGCCAGACTGTTTTCCAGAATAGTTATACAAGTTTACATTCTCACCAGCAGTGGAGGAGTGTTCCCCTACTTCATCAAATATGTTTTTTTTAATTTTAACTCTAGCTAGGTAAAGAGTGCTGAGAAAGGACTCAAAAAGCTCACAGTTCAGAAGAAATAAGAAACTAATAAATGAAACTTTATCAAATGTAAAAACTTCCAGTCATTAAGAAATAGCCCATTAATAATGGGGAAAAGAACCCTACATGTTGAGAAATCATCCATGTGAATCTTACAAAATACTCATGTCTCTAATATAAAATGATCCAATGAACCAATAATTTTAAAAAGACATTAAAAGGGCCTAAGAGTTGAACAGGTACATCATGAAAGATGATCTCTAAGCAAACAATTAGCCTATAGAATGACTCAACCATCATTACTTTTATCAGGAAAAAACAAAGTTAATCTACAATGAAATATCAATAAATCTAATAAGATGGCTAAAATTGAAAAAAATACCCTGTTGACTAAGTTATTAAACAACCAGCATGTTCCTGAATCACAGTGGAAATGTGATGGTAAAAAGGCTTTGGGGGGGACAATGCTTTGGAGCATTACTCAGCTGTAAAAAAAACCAATGATATCATGAAATTCACAGGCAAATGGAGGGTAACTATTTAGTAAACTTTTACAAAAATGAAATCTGAAGTGCTGCTGCTAGGCCATTTTTGGCTGCTATGCTCATGAGTTACTTACATTGGGCCTGCAAATACTGGACCTCTCAACACTCAGGCATGGATGAGGGAGGGTGTGCTGGAGCCCTGGCCTGGAGAACTACTGAGTGTTGACAATGACTAGGATTGGGGAGTCATTGTCATCAGTGACCCGACCACTGGAGATAATCCTTCATGCTCCTGAGCTTAGCTCCACACCTATACTCACGTGGAAGGCCCTGGGTGAACTTAGCACATTACAAAATTGATGTAGGTGGGTCTTCTGTCTATGTGTTACTTTCATTGGTTAATAAAGA
>LOJH01008297.1:0-13076 GCA_001685095.1 Ellobius talpinus | reverse complement strand
CAGGATATTCTTTTCTGGGGTCTGCTGGCCAGCAAGCCAGCCTCGTTGAAAGTGGCCAGCTCCAGGTTCATAAGGAGAATGAGGTGGAGGGCCATAAAGGAAGACAGCTGCTGTCTTCTGACTTCCACACATGCATACATGAAAATGTTTTTGTTTAGAAAAGAACATTTTAAAAGGAATGTAAATTCTCCGCCTGCGTCAGACTCAAGGGACCAGAAGGTTTGTGAATGCAGTTCTGAAAGCTTGTTGGGTTTGAGACCCATCAGTCCATACACTTGGCCTCACGTTCAGGACTTCAAATTCTCCAGGCTCCTTTGAAATGGGTGTGAGAGTGGAGGCTTAGCCCCAAGAGATGGTTTCTGGAGGTCACTCTCCTCCTGAAGGGATTGTGGAGGCCGATGCAGGATTGCTTTCCTGGTTTGCAAAAAGAAGTCACATTTTTCTGCTGCACGCCGTTGGCACATACCACGTGACAGTCCATTTGGTAGATCACTGTCCGTTCTCTTGAGTGTGGTTTTATAGCCCAGGAAACACACCCACGATGCAGGTTAATATCCAACAGCTGAAGAATAGGGCCATCCAGCTTCCGTTTGCTGGTTACGTTTTGTGCAGGGACAGAACGGTGACACAGCAGGTATCCAGGTTGTCCTCAGAGTTAGCATCCCAGAATAAAGATGGGTGCTATGCCAGCTATCTTTTGAGGGGCCGAAAGGAGGAGGAGTCTTAGACATAATTTTAAAGATCAGAATTGGTGTCCGTGTCAGGATCGTGAACATCCATCCTTTACTAATCGTACCCCTTTTGAGTCATGATGTAAAGGGTCATTACAGGACCGACGCGCCACTCTGTAAGCTGATTTTCTAAACCCACAGCAGCATGTAAATCAGTTTTTAGCTACCTGCACGCGGTGCCTCTGTGTTCCCATAGTGATTTCCACAAGAGAAACGAAACAACAAACAACAAAATGCTAATTCCCCTTCTCATCTTCTTTTGCCGTTTGAGGTCTCCATAAAAATTCAGGACACATTCTGAATCGGAATGATGGACCACCAGTGAGGGCATTTGGTTGTTTCCATTATTTTTAACCTCAGCACAGTCAATCGACTTCCTCCTCCTTTCAATTTGTCCCTAAGTTTGGCCTGGCAATGAGGCCTTTTGCATGGTAAGTTTCGGCCTGGAGCAAATTTTTATGGCTGAATTATAAACCCTTGGAAAGAGGGGCATATAATGGAGGCGCTGACCCTGCCTTAACTCCGGCTGTAAGAGTGTGCAATGCCATAATAGACGAGGCAGCACAGCAGAGGGCTGCTTTTAATTCGTCATTTAGCCGGAGAAGGAGGCCTTGTTTACTTCTTCGCCTCTGCTCCCAAGACTTGCGGCCGTTATTTTGAAATGTATTTTATAATAAAATCTCAGTGGTGATGCAGCCCCGGGCTTGAGTGTCCATTCTGGAAAAGGTGAGGGAGGGAGATAGGGAAACAGAGAAAATGAGAAGCTCAAGAAACACAGACGATAGAATGTGTTTTCCACCCTGCCGTTCTTACCTGGCAATGNTTTTGTTCCTGTTCGTCTTTTTTAAATGGGACTTATTTACTATTCTGCCATGATCCAAAGATGCCCCCATCTCGGGTCCTCAGATCCTATTTTGTCATTGTCTTACCATAACAACAATAAAAACATTACTAATGTTCGAAGCACATTCCAGCATTTTTTTTGATGTCAGGGTGTTTGTGAGTAGGCAGGTTATATAATCTTTAAGTCATTTATGCTACAAAGTTAAGTTTCTTTCTCCCATGTTCCCATTTTGTCGACTGAGACACTGGCATGCTTGGGTTCTGGGGTTATATTTACAAATGGAGTTCACTCCTGCCTAAGACTGCACGCAGAGTCTCCTCTTGAGGGCAGCCAAATGAACAAAATGAAGCTAAGGAAACAATGAGATATTGCAGTGACAGAGCCTTGGAAAGTTACTTTGCACCAGAGGCATTCGCCTGCCCCTACATCTGGTTCCATTGTGTCTAGGTTTTGGGTTTTTTTGTTTTGTTTTGTTTTATTTTGTTTGTTGTTTGTCAAGACAGGGTTTCTCTGTGTACCCCTGGCTGTCCTGGAACTCATTCTGTAGACCAGGCTGGCCTTGAACTCTCAGAGATCCACCTGTCTCTGCTTCCCAAGTGCTGGGATTAAAGGTGTGCACCACCACCTGGCTGTCTCTAGTGTTCAAAGGTCCAAGATCACCGGGTCCCTGCATACACACGTACTGCCTATGTCCCATTGGCTACTGTTCTTTGATGATGCTGAGGGACACTACCTTCTTCTTTTCCCAGGAAGTATCCACTTTGACTGACCCAATAGGGAGGCTCAGTATGGCAGGCAAGAGGACAGCGAGACTCCATTACTTTTCTCTGGGAGTCATACATGTTTGCATCCCTTTTCAGAAGACTCTAGGTCCTATGTGCAACCTTCTCCCATGGGTGACAGGTTCTGATGACAGCCCTCACCTGACACTTTGAGGCCCAGAGTTGTATTTGCTCCTGAGTTAGTGTGCCTCAAGCTGTCTTCTTTCAGACCAGCCCACATTTCTTCAAACAATTCATCCATGAAACTCTTCCCAAGTTGTACCATTTGAATTGTACAATTTGTATTCTGGGGGAATATGGCTGGTATACAATCTGTATAGAGTACATGTACACACACACACACACACACTTTTAAAGGAAATAGTGTCAGTGTTTAAGCAGAAAATTTATAGAGCAGGTCTATCCAATGTTGGGATTTGTGGCGAGTATATTATGAAGTCACTTCTTAAGATTCTTAGGCCAGATAAGGCATCCATCATGCAAAGCGGCAAGCCCTAGAAATTACATCAGATTTACAACATAATAAACTTTCATTAAGATGAAGCTACGTGAAACTTATTCCCCTTCATTCCCAGGGCTAAACAAATGCTGCCTGAATACATAATGAGGCCAGGGCTTGCTAAATTGGTAGCACTGGTGTGAAGACATTAGACAGGCTTAAGCCAAGACCCACAGAGCATGCCAGTCCCTGGGCCATCCTGAGCATCAGAACTCGACTGATATTGTCGCCGTCAATTTTCTGTCAGTCCTCCAAAATGCGGCACACTAGGCCATTTGCTGAGACTGCTCTGTGCTTGCACCCACCATCCAGATTCCTGAGTGCGTCTTCACATTGCGTGGCCTGGGCTTTGTTGAAGGGTCTACACCACCCACTGGCTTCTCCCTTTGTTATTGCACTGGATAAATCAGTGCTGATCATGTGTTAGCCTTCCAGAGAGAAAGTGCTCCCAAGGACAGACGGTAGTGGTTCACCAGAAAGCACCTCAGAGAAGACTTAATACAGGAATGCAGCATCCTGGACACACGGCCTTGTCTCCGCAAGTGCTCAGATTTACTGTCTCAACAGTTAAGGGTGAAAAGAAACCATAAAACCATGAATAATAATAATAATAATAATAATAATAATAATAATAATAAATAATCTATAGAAGAGGATGTGATGGCAAGAGAATTTTGGAGGCCAGACAACAATTGAATTGATGATAACTCATTTAGAAGGTGTCAGAAAGATGGACATGCCTGCTTGACAGTAGAATGCCAAGAAATGAAGTGATTCAAGGAATGGCAACATAAAGAATTTGGTTATCGGAGGCAAAGCCTGCCTCCTTGACTGTGGATATAGGTGAGGAAGGGTTGGGAGTGTAATGGAAGCTGTTGGTTATTTAGACTCCACCACCTGGTTCTTCTGAGAGGCCTCTTTCTCCAAATGTACCAGATGCTTGAAGCTCTCGAGGAGCTGAACAGGGGTACCAGAACGGCCGAGAGAAGGATTGCTGTCCCTGCCCTGTGGGCGAAATACTATCTACAGAGTGATGAGACCTCCAGTTACCTGCTACTGTGTCAGTTTATCTGAGAGTTTCCATCCTAAGAGAAAAGATCTGTAGATACATTGACTGTGCTCTCAAACATTGGGTCCCTTGCTAAACACAAAGACCACCAGCACCATAGAAAGATTCCAACAAAATATGAGCCGAGAGACTTCCTCCAATTATACAAGGAAGCATTTACCATTATGATAAAAACAGAAGAGAGGGGAAGAGGGATGAGCTCAGAGGAAACAGAATGGTACAAAAAGCAGAAGGAAGCCTATAACTAAGTTAAGTATTCAGAAAAGAAGACGCCATGTATGTGAAAGAAGAAATAGAACCCTGTTTAGAACTGTTTCCAAGATGAGTAATCTCATGTACCCAGACAACCAAGAAATATGACTGGCATTTCTTACAATTGGGGATCAAACATGTGAGAGGAAACCATGCCGATGGGAACATCGTTGCTATGCTCAACAGAGCCTGGGCATTAGATTGTATTATAGAAAGAGTAGAAACATTTCTCTAGTGTGGAAGTCCAAATCATTGGTTTAGAATTCTCTTCTCCTGTCTCTTTACTGTAACAATTGAGAGATTAAAGAAAAAAAAAGACTTAAAGACATTGGAGGTATGATAAAGAGCAAATAGTGTTCTCAAGATGGTGAAGGAGGGTCCTAGGATACTTGCCAGGCAGATGGTTTAAAATAGAAATCCAGAATGATTTGAAGAAACATGCCTGATTTTCTCTGTGTAGCCTTGGCTGTCCTGAAACTCACTCTATAGACCAGGCTGGCCTCACACTCAGAGAGATCTGCCTGCCTCTACCTCCCCAGTGCTGGGATTAAAGGCCTGCACCACCTTTGCCGGCCTGATTCCATGTCTTTAAGGAAACAGAAACTATTGAATATATTGTGTACATTGTATAATATATCGAGTCATATTTATAGGAAATTCATGACGAGGCAGAGAACTGGGGTAGGTTAATGAACTATAGAAAATCAAGAGAAAAACAAGTCAGTGTTTAACTCTTGGAAAAACAAAATGTTGGGAAGATAAGAACAATATCTGTGATAAACTTCATGGCTTGTGTGTGGGTATGTTGTAGACAGTGAGTACTAACTTCAAAAATTGTTACATAGATGCAATATATAGGGGAATGGGGTACACATGCCCACACAGTGCTCTTTAAGCTTGTGAATGGTTTGAATTTTCATGTTCCACAGTGCAAAATAAAAGCATAAAGAGTGAAGAAGAGAAAAGGCCATGGATAAGCTCTGGAGGAGCCGATCAGAGCGCTGATGTAAAAATAAGACAAAGCCATAATAGTAAAGTGGACTAGTCAGAAACATGGAGGCAAGGGCTGGGGATGTGCCTGCCATGCAAGGACGGGGACCTGAATTTGATTCCAGCACCCATGTAGAAGCTGGGTGCTGAAGCGTGTTTACTACTCAGTTGTGGAGACTGGCATGTCCTGGGGGCGAACTGGTGAGCTCCAGGTTCAGTAAGAGACTCTGCCTCATGTAATAAGATGGAGGACAACACCTAGTGTTGGCCTCTGACTCCCTACCTCCACAAAATGATGCTGTATAACAATATTATAAAAAGAACCACCAAAAAACCCACAAAAAACAGGAAGTGGGTCCCTGCAGGAGCAGGGCTCAGGAGCTTGAGATGGGTGAGGCAGGAGGCTGCTATTCCTGGAGGACTTTGGTTTGTAAAAATGATGTGGATGTATTATTAAATTAAGTTTTCAAAACATTTCTATCAGAGAGGATCTTTTTCTCTTTTTCCTCTTAGTCACAGCTGAAGAAGAGTCCTGGCTCTCAAGAATAGCTTTGTTTTCTCGATGCCAGATGCTGACTTGGGAGTCCTTGACAAGTATAGTCTCATCCAGTCCTTTCAATCCTGCAGCGTTGCTTCTTTCATTTCCCCCCGAGATGAAGGGACAGAAGAGATAATTGGTTCTATTCTCACAGTTCTATACGATTAGAGCCAAAATGCTGACCTGACTCTCTCCTTTCCTCTATTACTATCTTTCCTTTTTCTTGGGGTTTTCTCCCACTACCACTTTGAGTATAATGGTGTGTGTGTGTGTGTTTGTGCACACATGCACATGTGTGTACACATGCATACACAAGTGCACACTCGCGTGCAGGTGTACTTGCATTTGGAGGTTTATTACCCTCCTTCTTGGGTGTTGTTCCTCAGGAGCCATTCACCTTGTTTTTTGAGACAGAGTCTCTCACCGAAACTCTGGCTCTGCCTGATCACGCTAGGCTGGCCTGCCAGCAAGCCCCAGGGATATACCTGCCTCCAGTCCCCCAGCGCTGGGATTCCAAGTGTGTCCATCCACTCTTGACTTTATGTGGGTGGTGAGGGTTGAACTCAGGGCCTCATGCTCATGCAGCAAAAGATTTACAGATGGACCCATCTCCTAGCTGTCCATCACTACCTTTGCTCCTGTTAATCTTCCTGGCTAGAGGACACCTCTTCCCAGCATCCATATATTCCTCATTTCCTCACTTCCCATCAACAGCATTAGCTTAGTAGAGATGCTGCCAGCTTACCAGGTATCATCCCTGATAAAGTAGAACTTGGCACCTACAACAGACCTGTTTAATACCTTGCTTCTTAGTTGCTGTTCAATCCTGAAGAGGTCACCTGATTTTATGTAGCTTCCTCATCTGGAAAATGGGATAGTATTAGTAGCAACCTTATTATATTGTTGGAAAGATTATGGGTTAGTCCACATCGAGTTTATATAACTATGGACCTTGTAAATACCATATAACTGTCACCTGCAAAAATCACTGGCCCCTGATTTACAGTTAGCTATCAATTGAAAGTGTCTGCATAACTCATGGGTTCCCTCAGCTACAATGGAAAGTCGTAGGTCGCAGACATGGTTCCTACTAAGTGCTCTCCAGGTACAAGAAACAGCTGCTGTCCATCCTCCACCCCTGTCATTCCAGAGTGTCTGTCATTCTGGAGAGGCTGCGCTTTGTGGAGAGAGATTGTCTTGCAGACCTGTGTGCGTAAGATTTGGGAGATGTATGCTTGGTATTGGGACCACGGAGGAAGTGAGGGATGTGGACTTGGACAAGGGAAGGTGCTGGATGGAGATAAACGGGCCTGCTGCAGAGGCTCTTGCCGATCCTGTGGGAGTTCTGGAGTTGTTCCTTTCATGATTGCAATCTTGGGGAGGGGAGTTGGGTCTTTGTAATGCCACACTAATTAGTCTCTGGATGCAGGCTGCACTCAAATCGGCTTTCTTTATCCAGGTGCTCCCCTATTTCTCCCCCCATCCTATCCCTTCCCGATAAAATCATGGCTGAAGCTTGACCTCTACTCATGTCTCAATATTCAGGTCTGTCAGCTCGAGACAGGAGGCTCATGTAAGATGTCCTCAGTGTGAGAACTGACCAGAGAGAGAGTCATTCTCTGGAGATTAGAACCCAGTACTGGCCGAATGGCGACATTGAGCAGACTCTAGTCTGGTATTTTCTCAATGCACGGACACTTAGAAAATGTTCTTCATTTAGAAAATGGGGAGTTGGGTTAGAGCAGTCCTTCCAGATCCAAGTTCTATGAGTCTGCTTTTTCTGCGAAGGGCCAAATCAATTGGTAAATATTTTTATCTTCATAGGCTACATGGTGTGTATTGCAAACGAGCCCTGTTTCTGTGTGTGTCACAGCCGTAAACAACATGTAAGCAATGGGTGTGACTTGTCCTAATGAAACGTTATTGACAGACATGGTGCAAATGTGAATGCGAGGCCACAGCAACACGACCCGGAATGTGTTAGGAACAGAAACTTTTAGACCCTCCTCAAGGCCATCGGTCAGTCAGCAGGGATATGTCCCCTTGAAGACCTTCAGTTAGATTTCTAAAATGGTTAAAGTTGGGTTGATTACTGGATCTGGTGATGTAGGAGGCTGAGTCAGGAGGATTACTCTTATAGGCTAGCCTGGCTATGTAGTTTGAGACCATCATGGGTTATATAGTACAACATGCCCTCAAGTCCATACTGAAAGAGCATCAGCTTTCTTACTTCAGAAAGGAAGGAAAGAAGGAAGAAAGGAGAAAAGGAAGGAAGGAGGGAGGGAGGGAAGGAAGGAAAAAAAGGAAGAAAGGAAGGAAGGAAGGAAGAGTAAAAGGGAGGAGGGGCTGGAGGGAAGGCTCAGCAGTTAAGAGCACCAGAATCAGCTCCCAGTACCTTTGGGCAGCTCACAGTTGCCTGTAACTCTAGCTCCTGGACTACACGATGCCCTCTTCTGGCTTCCATAGGCACCTGCACTCAGGTACACATATACATAATTTACACAAGAAAAATCTAAAAGAAAAGAAAAAAGAGGAAACCCCATTGATTCTAGACTGAATGCAGACAAGCTGTTCTCTTGCTCAGCTGCCCATTAAATACACTATAGGTCTTTAACACCCTGCCTTCTGGAAAGTCCCCATATTATACTTTCTGAGAAAACAATGCCTTTCTCTTTTATTCTTCATAATCATCACGAACACCCTTGACATTAAATAAGCAAAAGTTGCAGTGTTTATGGGTAAGCCTTCATTATTATTTCTATTATCAAGTAACTGGTACTACCTTTCATGGGTACCTACGGAGTTCCCTGCAAATAGCAAATAGTAGTCTGCAAAAGCAACCCCTGATGATGAGCAACACTGGACACGTTCATGGCTGGCAGTCATACATATATCCACCTTCTGTGTATGTGTGTAAAAATGAGTGAGTGTGGGTGTGGGTGCTTGTGGGTGTGCACCTATGTGGAGCCTGAGGCCACCTCAGGTGTAGCTCTTTAGTGCCACCTGCTTTGGTTTTTGTGATCCATCTCTCACTGGCTTGGAGCTTGCTGGTTCAGGTAAGCTGGCTGGATTGTGAACCCCAGGAATTCTTGGGTCTCTGTCTCCCCAGGCTGCAATTCTAAGCACGTACCACTATGCTTGGCTTCTTTATGTGTGTTCTGGGGATTGAACTCAGGTCCCTGTGCTTGTGTGGCAAGTAATGTACAGGTTAAGATCGTTCCCCAGCCCCACCCATTTTAAAAATACAAAGTTATTTGCCAACTGGGAGACATTTACAAAGATTAATCCCTGTTGGATTGCAGTTGGAAAAGCCTTCCTGGCTCGTAGTTGTTCATGATGGATGGCCCGAACCACTTCAGTCAGAACTTGGAGGTCATCATTTCATGAGACTTGACCTTGTCTTTGAACAAAGAAGGGTATAAGTCTGGTTTTGATTTTACTGTTGACCAATGCTTTGGCCCTTAGATATTCAGCTTAGGAGCTACAGTCTTGTCCTGGGATAGATCTAGAAAAATGCCATGAGAGACTTACCTATACATACCTGATGGTACAGGTCAGTCAACCTGGTGTCTTCATGTAATTAGGAGACATAATAAATACAAGACACCCAAAGCTGTGGCGAGTGCACAATGTATTAGTCTACAGTAAACCCTTTTCCATGAGTTAGAAGTACACCCTAAAGCAACAATAAAATGTATGGGCAAGAAAGACAAGTACGGTCTGTACTCACTCATAAGTGGATAATAGGTGTAAAGCAAAGAATAACCAAGCTACAAATCCTCAACCTTGGAGAGGCTGGGTAACAAGGAGGAACCTAAGAGGGACACATGGATCTTCCTGGGAAGAGGAAATAGATGAGCTGTCGGGGTAAACTGGAGTGGGAGGGGGGAGTAGAGGGGAGAGGATGGGGGTGGGTGAGATGGGAACATGAGGAATCAAGATGGTTGAATTGGGGGCTGGAAAGAGGGGAGAGCGATGAAAGAGATACCTTGATAGAGAGGGCCACTCTGGGATTGGGGAGAAACCTGGTGCCAGGGAAACTCCCAGGAATCCACGGGGATAACCCCAGCTAAGACTCCGGGCATTGGTGGAGAGGGTTCCTGAATTGGCCTTCTCCTGTGATCAGATTAGTGATTGCCCTGATTGTCATCGTGGAGCCTTTGTCTAGTACGTGCCGGAAGTAGATGCAGAGATCTGCGGCCAGGCACTGGGCCAAGCTCCGGAGTCCGGTTGAAGAGAGAGTGAAAGGATTATATGAGCACAGGAGAGGATTGGGTCATGACAGGGAAACCCACAGAGACAGCTGACCTGAGCTTGTGGGAGCTCGTGGATTCTGGACAGACAACTAGGGGGCCGGCATGGGACTGACCTGGGGCCTCTGCATCTGGGTGACAGTTATGTAGCTTGGTCTTTTGTGGGACCCCTAGCAGTGGCACCAGGACCTGTCCCTGTTGCATGGGCTGGCTCTTTGGAACCTATTCCCTATGATGGAATGCCTTGCTCAGCCATGATGCAAGGGGGGAGGGGGGAACTTGGTCCTGTTTCAACTTGGTATGCCATGCTTTGTTGAATCCCTTGAGAGACCTTACTTACCTCATCTGAATGGATCCAGGAAGCGAGGATGGGGAGGGGTGGAGGGAAGAACAGGAGGAAAGGAAGGAAGTGAAACTATGGTTGGTAGGTAAAATAAATAAAAAATGAAGAATAAATTTTTTTAAATAAGTATGGGTAGTTAATGATATAATCTGGTAATGCAATTATTGTAGTTAGTTATTGGGTATTACATGCTATGTATAATTATATACTCTAGGTTTTTATGCCGTGGGCAGTAGAGTGGGTTTATTTACAGCATCATACCACTGACACCAGAGTGACATGTTGCACTATGACATTATCAGGACAAGAGACAGCAGGAGATTGGCTTAGCCCTACCCCGGTACTGCAGGAATACCTTTGCATACGTGATTCATTCCTGGTCTTTGCATCTTAAACATGTCATCCCACACACGGCACATTTGACAGAGTATATGAGGAGAAGAAGAAAGGACCACTTTCCACGGTATAAAGACCCAGATTAGGCAGCCACATTTTTAGAGTTTCCATTTCGGTCACACACTGAAGTGAAACATTGCTACCTCATTGTCATTGCCACTGACCTTTCTTCATCTTTCTCCCTCTCCTTCTCTGTTTCCTCCCCACTTCCTGTGCCTCCTCCTCTTCTTCCTCTGCCTCCTTCCTGTACCTCATCCTCTTCCTCGTCTCTGTTGTCACCTTTTTCACACATGAAGCTCACTCATCACTGACTTTGGACAGCCACTATGACTGGATTGTGTTTCTTGCCAATGCAGAACGGCTGTGTTTGCTGATGTTACTGTAGTAGCCTCTGAATGTGTAAATGGGAGCCTAGTAATACAGAAGGAGTCTTCAGGATGCCCTAGCTGTAGTGTTGCAGTTGCTGGGAGACTCAGGAATGCTAGCACCTGATTCAGCTTTGTGCTGGAGTGAGGACCAGACCTCTCACTCTTGGGCAGGGCTACAGACACTCAGGAATTATTTTGGAGCAGCTGAGTCCACCCGCTTCTAGCTCTTGTCCCCAGCGCTTGCTGGTAGCATCCTCCTTTTTTAATTCACTGATTAGCTTTGTATTTGGAAACTTTATGGCGAATATCTCATAGAAGAATCCTCACTTGCACCTTCCCATCGAACCCCCACATGAAAGGATCTGGAGTCCCCACTAGTCATTCTTTTTGTATTGACATAATTTCCATTATTATCTTTTAGAGGCTTATGTATTTCTATTTTATGTGTGTACTTGTCTATATGTGTGTCTGTGTACCACATGTGTGTCTGGTGCATTTAGAGGTCAGACGAGGATGTTAGATTTCCATGGCTGTGAGCTGCCATGTGGGTGCTGGGGATGATACCTCCGTTTTCTGTAAGAGTGGTCAGTGCACTTAACCACTGAGCCAGCTCTCCAGCCCCTCTAGTATTATTTTTACTGTTAGATACAGATTCTATCTTGCAATTTTACTGTTTGATTTTCATGAATAGATGAAACTCTAAGTTCCTGGAAGGCAGGAACTACCTGTCTGAGATCTTGGCAGATTCTTTAGCCTTTTTGCCGGCTGCACTTGTCACAGGGTAGACAGTAAATGAACCCACCTCTGACCTCTCTCACTGACATTGTCCCTGAGTCTCATATAGCAAAACCATGGACTCTAACTTGAAGCTGAAGCATACACATTACTGGTACAATTTAGGGGATCCTGATGAGTCTAAACCTGCATCTGAATGACCTATTTTTCAATGTGTTCTCATCCTTCACTTAATTCTTACAAAAGCTTTGGTAAACAATGGAAGGTAATTAACAAGACAAAGAAGCTGAAATCTCACAAAGCAGTTGTCTTACCTCTTCCTTGGTGACTAAATAAACAAATGTGTAAATGGGCGAATAACCAAACTAGAAACAGCTTGGTTCTTAATTGTTGGTTGGTTGTTCTTTTTTCTTTTTTGAGACAGTGTTTTGCTATGTAGTCAGTTAACCTGTTACTATGTAGCACAAGCTGACTCCAGACTTGCGACAATATTCCTGCCTCAGCCTCCTAAATACTGGGGTTACAGGCACGAGCCATACCACAAGCCTGGCTGTGTACCACGCTCTGGTCTTTAACTTGTGACCCACATGCATAGGCCTTCCTATGTGCCTGGCTTAGTATAGTGTTTCTGAGACCAGAGTTCCCATACCACATGGGAGGTATGTGCTCATGTGCCTTGTCGCTTTTACCCACCCTGTACAGAGCACTTCTTTAGCATCTATTTCCTGGGTGTGGACTTCTGAAATCTCCCCAAGTCCCTTCAGCACTCAGCCATTGGCTTTGCCATTTTATAATACCCCACCATTCTAGAGTGCTTTGGGACTCTTGTGGCAAATGAATAGCCCTGTTCTGACACTTGCCCTTGTGGGAAACTCGGTGTGTCAAGTTCTTTAGGTTTCAGTTTTCTTACCTATGAGCTGGTGATGATGGGGCCTCCAGCCACAGTTGGTGTCAAGAGACAGAGTGTGATACGGCACTAGAATGGCTTGCCAACGATCAGCCTTCATTCTCATTCTTAGGGTGCTGTCTGTGAGTAGAAACAAATATAGATGTTCCTAACTGTGCTAAGCAGATGGAAGTCAGCTTTGTTTAGGAAGCCTATTGGTACAGAGAGTGGCAGGGAACCAGGGGTCCTAGTCCTGCTCATAGTAGGAAGGACAATTGTGGCAGAGGAGCTAGGACAGTGATTCTCAACCCTGCTAATGCTGTGAGCCTTTAATACAGTTCTTCATGCTGTGGTGACCCCCAATCATAAAATTATTTTGTTGCTACTTCA
>LOJH01008296.1:0-28143 GCA_001685095.1 Ellobius talpinus | reverse complement strand
ATGCTCCCAATTTACTCAGGAGATCTTGTCTTTTTCTACTTCCCATGTAGAAAATCATTTTAATGCACCTCTGTTGATAATCATCCTCCACTTCCCTCCCTACCCCACCCTACACTCCCCTCTCTTCTCCTCACCTTCCCTCTCACATTACTTTTCCCCTCCTATTCGCTTCTCTTCCCCGTCTTTCTTATCTCTCCCTTCTCCACACCTCTCTTTTTTATCTGTTCTCTATAAATGATGCTGGTGGACAGGTCATGAACTTCAACATTGGAAAAATGATCTCCTCACCAATATAAATATAGCTTGTTTCAAACAGAAAAGATAATGATGATAGGGTGGCACATGCCTACAGTATTCAGGATGCTGGGGCATAGAGATCATAAATTCAAGACCAGTCTAAACTAGAGGGGGACAGAGGGAGAGAGAGAGAGAGTTTTAAATTTAAGCTCATAAATGAATTATAAAGTACTTAGAATTGCTTTGTCATTAAAATATCAATTTTTCAAAATACGATTTTACAAGCTCTTGTTTATGATTTTATTTTGATAAAAATGAATTTTAGCTCAGTTTCCAAGATCCATAATAATCATCTTTCTTTTTAAAGTATATGCGCGTGTGTGTGTGCGTGTGTGTGCACTTGTGAGAATGTAGATCATATGTTGCGATCAGAGGACAAGTTGCAAAAGTTACTATGTGATAATTCTGTACACTGTGAATAATGTATTCCTCTCATTGGCTAATGAAGAAACTGCTTTGGCCTATAGCAAGGCAGAATAAGGCCAGTGGGAAAGCCAAATGGAGATACAGGAAGAAAGAAGGGCAGAGTAAAGGGGAGAGAGACACAAGCCAGCCACCCAAGAAACAAGATGCCAGCAGAATGGTATGGCCTCATGTGGAAATACATAGATTAATGGAAATGGTATAATTTAAATGTAAGACCTAATGAGTAATAAGCCTTAATTATCAACCAAACATGCTGTAATTAATATTAAGCCTCTGAGTGATTATTGAGAAGCAGCTGTGGGAGGGGACAGGACAGAGAAACTTCAGTTTACACATGGTACCAACCATCTGTTGTGGATCCACCTAAGACCTAAAAAAGTTTTAGAAAGGTTATAGTGATAGAAAAATGGAAGGACACTGGGCTTCCAAGTCTCTCATGCTGGCCACAGTACAGAAACTCATCTCTGAACAACTGCCCATGAGATGAAGTCAACCACCAATAGTCATGAGCTAAGCCACATGAGCCTTTTACAGGGGCCACAAGAGGCCCCTCCCAGCCACTGGGAGCACAGATGTGTACTGCATGACAGGTTTAGGGTTTTTTCTCAAACACACACACACACACACACACACACACACACACACAAGACTAGAAGATACACAGTAAAAGAGGTCCAGAGAGAAAAACCTCTAAACAGGTTCCAATGTGTTTTACAATGTTCATAGGCTTAAGGAAAAAAGAAAAAAAAAGGTATGTACCATCATAGAAAAAAATAGTTTAAAAACAATAAAATGAAATCTTTAAAGATAAAAATAATATTTCAAAAACCACATAAGATGGGAAATATATAGGGAGCCTGGATCCCATATCTTGCTGTGTTGATTTTGAATGTTTTGGTGACTGATAAAGGATAGCTGCTAAGAAACCTGTAGTTGAAGGCAGGACTATTGAAATAAACCAGCCTATATAATTTAGGAAAGCCTTAATGCTGTGGGACAATGGTCTGTACCCTGTCACTTGTATTTTAAATAAACACTAATTGGCCAGTAGCCAGGCAGGAAGTATAGGCAGGGCGACCAGGCAAAAGTAGAGGTGGGTCAATGAGAATTCTGGGAAGAGGGATGTTTCAGTCTGCAGTCATCACCCATACAGAGAGGAAACCAGACACAGGGTAAACAAGATGTGACTGCCTCACTGAAAAAGGTACCAAACCATGTGGTTAACACAGACAAGAGTTATGGGCTATAGTTATAGTTAATAAGAAGCCTGAGCTACTAGGCTAATCAGTTCATAATTAATGTAGACATCTGTGTGATTTATTTGGGACTTAACAACTGCAGGAACTGGACAGGACAGAAACTACAGACAACACCTAAACTTGAAAATGGAAATCAGGGACCATAGAGATGGCTCCCAGGTTAAGAGGACAGACTGTTCTTCTACAGGACCTGGGTTCAATTCCTAGCACCCACATAGCAGCTCATAACTGTCAGTAACTCCAGTTCCAGGAGACCCAATGCTCTCACACACACATACATGTAGGCAAAACACTAATGTTCATAAAATAAAATAAATACAGTTTAAAAATGAAAGTAAAAAAATGTATTTGTCAAATGGAAATCAAAAAATTCTTTGGAGGAGAGGTTTTGCTTTTGTTTCCACAGAAAACAAGGGAATGTGAATTCCAAGTTTATATGGTTTGATCAAGAAAACCCCCTCAATAATCTCTCATGGTAATGGATAGCCCAGATGATCCAGTGTTTCAGAGTGCTACTGTTTCAGTTTCCTCTGAGTTCTGCATCCAGAAGAGCTTCAGTGCTGCTGTCACAAAAATACTCCCATTAGGACTTGACCATAATTCTAAATTTTCTCAGGGTCCCTCAAAGATCACCAACACTGATCAATCAGCAGGAAGTAATCTGAAAACTACACCAAATGACCAAAATAATTTTTATGTTTGTTTTCACTTAAGGGGGGTTGGTTATAAATTGTTACTGGTCATAGTCAATCTCTTTCTAAAAGAAGAAAGGGGGCTATGATATAGAAATGATGGGGGGAAGGATAGATTATTGAATCTGCTTTAATATAAAAAATAGTTGTTAATCTCAAAATATTTCATATTAGTATCAATTTTTCTTTACTTTACTGGATCAGAAATAGGCTTGACTTCTCTGATCTGATCTTTGGTCAGGATGGAGCAGATCCACCTCTATGGGTCATCTTAATGTCCAAAACACCAAGTAATCACACCCAAGGTCAAGATATATTATTTTAGCCACACCTGTCATCAACTTTGAAGGAGTAAAAGTTCAAACTCTCTTACATTTGGTTAAGGTGGAACAGGACTCATATCTGTGGGTCCCACACACTTCCTGCTCACTCAGGTACTATTATTTCCTTCTTGGGTCTTTGATGGAGTTGAAGAATAGAAAGTTATAGTTTCTTTTAGTTGTGATAAAGCAGTAAATTAGATATAAAACTTTAGACTCTCAAAATAAGATATATAATCGTATACTTTCTCTATTTTTGCCAAATACAAATGGACTGAATATTGTAACTATAATTCTTGCTTGATAATTGTTTTACTGTATGTAATTTTATAATGTTAAAGTTAAAACATTCTGTTTTGATTAGATAGAAAAGGGGACATGCTGTGAGATAATCCTTCTGTATACTGTGGATATGTGTTCAGCTCATTGGTTAATAAGGAAGCTGCTTTGTCCTATAGCAAGATAGAATAAGGTCAGGAGGGAAAGCCAAATGGAGACACAGGGAGAAAAAAGGGCAGAGTGAGGGAGAAAAATGCCAGGCAGTCACCCAAGAAACAAGATGCCAGCATGACAGTAAAGCCACAGCCAGCCATGTGGCAATATATAGATTATTAGAAATAAGATAATTTAAATTTATGAGCTAATTAGTGATAAGCCTGAGTTATCAGCCAAATATATTATAATTAATATTAAGCCTCTGAGTGATTATTTAAAAGAGGCTGTGGGACAAGGAGTGGTAGAGAAACCTCAATTTGCAAAAAAAAAAAAAACTTCCATTATTTGGTTTCCTGTGGACAGAATTTAGCTTATTGAGCTGGACTGCAAAACACCTTTACCTCATAAACCATCACACTCCCCCAAATTATGTTTAACTACATTATGATTTTCAGCATTTCTCATGTAAGACTAATAATCAAAACTCACTGAATGAGTATGTGAACTAGAACACTTCTGTTCAACAACATAAGGAAACTGTCTATGAAATGAGATGCCAACTTGTTAACTGTATATCTAAAAAGGGTTTAATATCCAAAGATTATAAGGAATTCTAGCAACTCATTAGGAAAGAAATGGGCAACAAGTCTAAATTTGGGCAAAGGACAGGAATAACCATTTTCCATATAATGAAAAACATTAAAATAGCTAACAGGAACAGGTAAACACATGGCTCACTAATCATGAGAAAAACGGACATTAAGCATCACCTAAATGGCCCATTGTTGGAACCATTTGGAGGCCTGGCCTCCAGCTGCTCTTCCCTGCTAGTGATCTTTACTTTCCTTCTGATTTGAGTTACTAAAAGCTGTGTCAAAGTTGTTTACCAGCTCTGCTTCACAAGCATGTGCTGCCTTGGCCTTGAGGATCAGAGGATAAGGTTTTCACCTGTTGGCCCACTTGACTGTTGGGTATATAAGCCTCCATGGTGCTATTGAATAAAGGGTTTCTTACCAGTGACTAGAGTCCATGTCTCTGTCTCTCTGTGTGTGTTTGTGTGTTTCAATCTCCAGCCCCTTGCCCGAGGCTCGCTAACTGTATGGTAGCGCATAGAATGCAGACAGGCATTGTGTGCTGCAGCCCATCTTGCATGTTAATATGGTTATAGAAAAAAAAGAAGCAGCTATAGACATATATATATAAGCAGCTATATGTGGGATGTGGGTTGGTGATAACAAGCCCTTGTGCAACATCAACATGAATGTGTGTTGATAAAGCCATCATGGAAAACAGCTTAGAGCTTTCCCTATAAATTGAAAATACAACCACCGTATCAACCAGCAATTCCAGTGCAGGGTGGACAGCCATGAGAAATGAGCCAGTGTGTGTCCTTCAACATCACTGTGGTGTGATCTACAACTCACGAGACATGGATCAAAGGAGATATGACGTATGTCTGTATTCCTGCGTAAAATGAGATGCTACTCAGCTCCAAAAGAAGAAGTCACACCCTTTTCAACAGGGTAGTGGACCCTGGAGGAGAACACAGGGTGGAGTAAGCCAGGCAGAGATAAGTACCACGTGACTTCAAATGTACATGGAATTTTCTGAAGATGGGTTGATGAAAGTGTAGGATACTGATTGCTAGAGCCTGTGCGGTTGTATGATAGGGATACAATGTTTCAGCCAGGTTGGTTGAATAGCCTCAACATGATTGTTCAAAGCGTTGTCATCACTCCAAACAATAATTCATTGTATTGTGAAAAATCCTGGAGGTAGATTTTATATCTTCTCGCTCCCCAACCTGATGACTATGCTAGGAAAGACATATGCTAACTCGTCTAAGTAATCTACTTCAAAATGTGCACACATTTCAAAACATCATATTGTATATGGTAAGTATATACAATTTCTGTTCATCCATTTATAGAAGCACCATCAAGTTGTTACCTGGGTAAAGCTTAAAATTCTAATATAGCCTGTTTAGGGATCTAACGTCTTTCAGCTTCCACAGATTTCCCAGCAGGATCTTCAAATACATTTAATTATTAAGCAGCTCATACATGATCAAAATTCTTCTGCTCCTTAGTCTTTTCATCAGTAAACTCGCTCATGTTGCCCCATCCACTGGCATTTTCCCCACACTAGCTGTAAAAACCTTCAGATATGTCAGATGTATACAGATTTCAACAGACTGTGGTAAGTTAAGCACATTCTCAGTGCCAGAAAATGAAACCTTTTCCTTAGGAACAGTTTACTAAGGAAACGAAGCCATGTTCCACAAAACGTCGTAATTCAGAGACTGGACCCTGTCTTATAAGATTAAAATGAGCTGGAAGAATTAAGTTGCCCAGGAGTGTCATAGTGTCATAGTGGTCACAGCATGAACCCCACACTTGTTCATGGTGTCTAACAAGCCTATTGGGCTGTGGGCTACATAAGCAGACAGAGCATAAAGTTATGTACAGTGTGTTACATACTTGATAACAATAATGAACAATGTAGCCAGCTGTTTATATACTCATTATAATCTAGTATTTTTAATTTTTGTTTTAGTACCCACATTATAATTCAATAAGACTAATCCTTTAGGATAAAATAGCCCAGATAGATGATTTGGTGGCTAAGAGGTTTAAACGTGCTTTCTGCTCTTCCACAGGACCAGAGTTCAGTTCCCAGAATAAAGGGAGTTCAGTACTGTAATGGTAAAATTAAAATGCTGCAGGTTCCCCAGTGGCAGCAGTGGACAACGGGCCATGTGACCACGCCTGCAGGTCCTCCGGTAGGGGGCAGACAGCGGGCAGTGGGTCCAAGAGCAGCCAGTCCCAGGCAGGAACAACACAGATCCCCAAGTGGCTGTAGCGGGCCAAGAGTCCCAGGCAAGGAGCCATGTGTGGGTGAGAGACCTCCATGGGGCATCCAGTCCCACAAGGAGAGACAGACAGATGGGCATGCCACGAGACCACGCTGCAGGTCTCCTAAGGTAGCTGGTCCCAGGTAGGGAGCCACACGGAGGGCAAGAGACAGAGGAATAAGCACACTATGCAGAGTGAGGTTGGATATTTATTTAGTGGGTTATGGAAGGGAAGGTGAGAAGATCAGAGAGGAGACTCAGGCTGGAAGCTGAAGATCAGCTTGCCTCAGCTGTCAGGGGGAGGGAGTGGGTGTGGCTTGTATCTTAAAGGGACAGAGCAGACCATTAAAAGAACTACCGATGACTTTAGTAGACCATTAAAAGAACTACCGATGACTTTAGTTCCAGGGTATCTGATATCTTCCTTTGGCCTCCATACCAGGGCGCACACAGGCACGCATGCGCACACACACACAGAGAGAGAGAGAGAGAGAGAAACATAGAAATGGATAACAATATTTTTAAAAGCTTGTTGTTATGCTCACAGCAGCCAAAAGACCAAGTGGGGTGACTGTCTTACAAGATCTAGATCCTTGAAAGACCAGTCTGTGATAGTCAAATGCTAAGAAAGACACTCAGTGATGCATCTTCAGAACATCAGCTGACATGGTCATACCAGACAGATAACTTTTTAAGTACCTTACTCACATGCTTGTAAAGAGATAGTTGGTGGTAATCCTAAGAAACAAATAAATTCTAACAAGTGCTATGCCAACCCCTGCTAGGGAACTCTTGCTCCTCTCAATGAGGTGGGAAGTGATCCCATCCTATGCATGGAAGTTGCGAGTGTGAGGGACAAATTCAGAAATGATTTCCAGCAAGAAAAGTAGTTTTGATATTTCTTTCATCTCTGAATTTTTTCTTTATGCTAACCACAGGCATAACCAGAGGAGCAAGGTGGAGTGGAGGAAAAAACACATGACCACTCTCAAAACATCCTCCAAGACCTCAAGTGTTGAAGGTGAGATCTCCAGCTGTTGGTGCTATTTGGGGAGGTGCTAGAAGTCCTGGAAAGTGGGGCCTAGGTGAAAGTCAGTCCTTGGAAATGTGCAGCACGTTCCTTGATAACTTCCTGCCTCTCTCTCCACTTCCTGGAAAATGGAGGCTAAGCTGGATCTGGATTCCCTACCACTGGCTGCCACTGCTGAGATACTGTCTCACATTACAGAGCCTAGTAACAACTTCCCTTTGGCTGCAAAGTCTGACCCACAAGCATAAATAAGTCTTTCATCATTCAACTTTCTTTCAGGTATTTGTCACAGTGAAGAAAAACTCCAGATTCTACTATCTGATTGTAAAGTCGGAAGAATTGAAATGAGCTAAATCTGAACTCTGGGAGCAGTTGGTTTTTTTGTAAATCCAAGAAGAAAAATAGAATCAGATTAAAGTGTTGCTTGTTTGCAAACCTGCTGGAGAGCTAATCTTAGCTTAATCTTAACTAATCTTAATCTTAACCTTAATCTTAATTTCAAAATGTCTTAACTCTTGCCAAGAGTTTGGAAAGGAAGAGTCAGTTGTCCTACCCCAAAACAATGAAAACAAAATCATCAGATCCTTCCTAATGCAGGGTCCCAGCTATGTTTTGAACAGCAGTGCAATGCTGTCTGGGGAAGCTGCCTTCTGTCCTCTCACGCAGTTCTGTCATAGAGAGGCAGCTTTTACGGTTTTTGTCTTTAGCCTTTTCTTTTGAACCAAGTCAAGCAGAATGTATTTAATGGCTAGAGGCTTAATTTTGACTGAAACCTTCTCTGTGAAATTAGACCTTTGGAATCTTTTTCCCCCCTTACACAGTAAGTAAGCAGTATTTAATTACTTGACTTTTACATGATACAACCTTAGAGACCCTGCTGACTTCCTGAGGCTTCAAGCTGTACTGTTGAGAAGGTCCTAAGCTCCTGGGTGGCTTATTAACACTAACAATGCCAAGATGAGAAAGGGGGAAAGTGGGCCCACCCTTGCGCTGTGCCTCTGCACACACCATGAAAACACTGTCTAATTTTGATGTCACTGGATCCAAGTAGAAATGGCCGTGAGTGGTCCTACACTTGAGTATTCATTCATGGTTGTGATTTTATGCTAACAACTGCCCTGGAACCTAGAGACAAATCACATTCTTTGTGACAATGAAACAGAAATAAGGTCAAAAGTTGGCCAAGTCTCTTTCATCCAATCTGAACAAACAAATACATAATTGAAATATAGGCTTTCTCAATGACTTCACTTATAATCTATGTTCATATTGTACATTCATTTTTGAAAGTTTTGCAGTTCGAGGGTAGAAGACTTGAACTTGGCTAGAATTAGAGTTCTTGTGACTTTTGAGACTGGTCTACTGGTCTACATATATAGATTTGTTGGGTTAATGGAAGAGCTTTAAGCCAAAAATGTAACCCACCTAAAATTAGCTTAACGAATATGTAACTACTTACTGATCAAATTATAATTTACTGTTAGAGTGAGCGAATAGACCAAGAACTGATAAACACTTAAATGAATCCACTGAGGATTACAATTTAATAATATTCAAGAGGCCAGATTCACGATCAGGGAAGTAAGGAACTCTGTGTGTGTGTGTGTGTCTGTGTGTGTCTGTGTGTGTGTGTGTCTGTCTGTGTGTGTGTCTGTGTGTGTGTGTGTCTGTCTGTGTCTGCCTGTGTCTGTGTGTTCACATACTCCTGTCCTGGGTCAGAAGAGATGGAGGTTGGAGTAAGAACTTCTGAAACAGCTTTAACCTAGGTCAAAGGAGCCTGGTAAACTCTTGAACCCTGAGGGTACACATGGTATGCAGTGATTCCCACCTAATGGCAAGCAATGTAATCAGTTCTCAGGGTCAATAATGTCTAATCCCCCAGTTTGTACTTCAAATGAGAACTTGTTTCACTGGTATTAGGGCTTTATTTTCTCAGTTGTTTCTAAGTTGTTTAAATATTTGTTAGCTTCAGTATTGGCCTGGGTTCTAGGCTTTTGAAGTTAAAGAACCAATGGTTTAATTTTGCAATAAAAAAAACCTACTAATATACTATGAGTCTAGAGTTACCTAATATATGTCTTTTAATTATATGGTATTTTTGCCTTATTTTCTAAATGTAAATAAATGTTTAATTAGTTAATTTAGTGTTAACTGAGTAATTTTTATATTGCATAAAAATTAAACAATTGTGTTCTGAAAGATCAAAATTAATTTCTAAACTTTATTGGACAGACACACAACAAAAGCAATCTTATGAACTTGCTCTTCTAACAGGTTTTGCTCTGTCTAGAAAATGGTGTGTTTCTTATAATTTATCATTTTTTGAATCTTTAGTAACACTCAAATTGTCAAAGTGAACCAAAACGTAAACCTACTACATTTTAAAGAAACCATGGGATAAAAAATACCTACGTTTCTTGATCTTGTTTGAAAGGTAACTTGATGACTAAGATGCAAAACTTCCTGACAATGAAAAGCCGAGCAGCACACAGCGGGTGAGACACACAGTCACCAAAGCATTTTCCTGGTGTTTTCTCCTTACACGCATTTGTTGGGGGATTGTTTAATCTTCTATTCCCTGTCTTTTCCTATTTTACAAATAAAGGGACATAAGGCAAAAGAAGCTTTGTCTAAGACTGCATAGCTACTAATCACCAGACATTGAAGCCCTCGATGAAGTCACAGGAATCCACGTTGCCAGCTACTGCTGCATGCAGTCCTTCCTTCTGCATTTAAAGAGGCGACAAAGGGATTTCCAGCCTAGTGTTCTCTGATATCTGTTTAAATTATTCAAAAATCAAAAGTAACAATTAAGGAAGTTTAAACTGTGATCTAGTGAAGCATTTCTCTACAACGCAGGGCATTTGTTTGACTACACACTTTTTATTTGAGTACTTTTATAGAAGTTAATCACAGTGTCCTACATGACAATGTTAAAAATAGTTATTCAGAAGTGAAACAAAGATAAGTTATTAAAAATATGCAATGTGAGCATTTGTGAATCGGAAATATTAAATTCTAATACAGGAATATCCCCTCACTGAATCGATTTTGTGTCGTGCTTAACGATATTGAGAAATCACATTTAAAAGATCTTATGAAATGTATTCGTATTCTTCAAAGAGAAGAGGATTGGAGGGCATTTAAACTATATGTCTGCAAATATAGAACTGCACACACACATACACTTATTATTTTAAACTTTATATTGCATATTAATTTATAATCAAAGTAAATTTAGAGATATTTCATGTAAACACATAAGTATACAATGAGTTTTAAAATGAGCAATAGATGCACATATTGTAAAAAAGCATTGTATTTTTTTAAGTAGCTGGTGTTTTTACTTTGTCATATGTGTGCAGGACATGCATGTATGTGTGTGACCATTTCATCAAAGTAATGGTTATAACCAAACAAATTTCATCATGTGTAATTGATTTAATTGTAGTAAATAACTGGTCAGTTACGCAGCAATCTTAGCAACATTTCTTATCTCCAGTATCTAAAGATTTAAAAGTATTCTATAATCCAATGAAGAGTCTGCACAGTTGCACAGCCTGGGGAGTTTGGAGGGAAATGAGACTCCAGTCCGTAACACTGCAAGTTCAACGCCTGTAAGATTACTGCTCATAACCCTTCTGTCACTGCGAAGTGGAAGAATTAACTTGAGTTTACTCAGCTAATACCTTGCCAGCATAAAGGTTATAGCTCCTTTTGATTTCCACTTAACTTCTTAATTTCGTGACCTTCACTGGGAAGTTCCAAAGATTAGATTAGATCATCCATCAGTCTTTTCATTGCGAATTTCACTAAAGCACGCAGTATGTCATTTTGCCAGATTGAGGAAATGAAATCAAGTGAAAACTGAAAGCAAACAGCTTTTTAAAATTGTAGATCATACTAATGGTATAAATATTTTCATCAGTCAGCCTTCATCCCCACATCTATGAACGCGATGCCTTTCTTGTAAAGAATGCGTTGAAGAAATGGTTCGTGTTGACATTAATTGGAACACACACAGGAAAACATGCAGATAGACTACCACTCTGCATCTGAAATACTTCGAACATCCTTTGAAAAACCAAAATGGAAGATTTTATAAATGAGCCAAATTAAAAAGTGTGCTAATACAGTTCACCATAACTTTTTAAAAAATAATTAAAGAAGCAATTACAAAGAATGTTAAGTATTTCAAGAAGTTCAGCCCTTTGCTAAGCTTAATCCAAATTACTTCCTGTGAGATGCATCAAAGAACAATTCCCAGGATAATCACTATCTAGGAAAAGTAGATAGAACACAGAACTGAGTCTTGCATTCTGTTAATGCGTGTGCTCTTTCTCTTACCCTAAAAGACGCCACTCTGAATCATTTTGCTGAGTATAATATTTGCTACAAAATGTCAAAGGTCAATTCTGCATATCTGCACCATCTCCTGCCAGTCCAGAGTACAAATCAATAGATCGAGAGTCAATATATTCCTGAGGTCAAATTTCCATGAGACATTCTTAACCTTCAGGTCTGCTCATTCAAGTCCCCTTGCTAAGTATGACAGGAGAGACAGGCATAATTATCTAGGTTTCATGTTAAGCCTTTGACTTAATGTAGGTTTTATGCACTATTGGTAAAAAAAAAAAAGAGCTGTTGTTTTAACTAGGGGAAATTTATATGTATTATGTTTAAATAGAATTATTTTTGTGTAGTACTACAGTTCTTTTCTCATCTTTTTTATTTTGTTTTTGTTTGCAAAAGTATGTTTACCAAATATATTAGAATAAACTATATTACTTTAAATATAACAAAACTAGATATCCCATCTCATATTTTCAATTAAGACCCAGATTCCATCTATAAATTTGAATTACAAACCCACAAATTACCATATGAAAAATGTGCTAATTAAGGAGTGACTTACAAGTTCTTCTTTCTTTAAGAGGCAGCCTTACTGTGTTTCACATTCTTACTGTCTCTAGAAATATTATCTGCATTCAGGCTATATTTTATACTGCTGTTTAAATTGTAGTATTTATCACCTCAAGCGCTTTGAAAGTTTGATAAAATACCTCTTACTTAGCATTTTTATGTGCCTACGCACTACATTTAGAAAGCAATTGTAAGAATAATTTGTTTGTAATGATTATTCAGCTGTAGGCTAGCTCTTTCAAAAGAAGTTGTACAATACAATGGGAGAAATAGTTCACGAAATTATTTAAAACCATGGCCATACTATAGAAACAATACCTGGTCCTTCAAGTCTGATGAATGTACATTTTCAAATGAAGGAATTATCTAATCAAAATGGTGAGCTTTTCTATTCAAGAAAAAAAAAGCAAATTAAATTGGTGATAACCTCAGTCATCAGGTAGTTAATACTCTAAATGTCTGTCTGTCCTATTTCCAAAGAAATGTCACTGAGATCTGGTCAGTGATGAGGAAAGCTTACTGCCAAAGATGCAAACCAGGAAAGACCACTAAACTTGCATGTAGTCTTTGATTTAATCCAGATATTAGATTTATGAATGTTCTACCTTTTTAATTCATTTAAAAATTAGTACTTTCTCAAATATGTTATCTTTTAACAATGGTTCAAGCCATTTTCTGAAGTAATTTGTGGCAGTAAGGAGCAAATATGTTAGAGCAAAAGGCAACTTTACCTCTCTAAGTGTGAATATTTTGCATAATTCTTGAGAATGAGGCCTAAAAGCTCTAACAATCAAAGGGAATTAAGGGAATTTCATTGCCACTAAATGTATTCGTGTTTTGGTTTGTGTCTAGTTTAAGCTTCTGCTGTTGAGATCTTGTGAATAGTGGGCCATGGCAAGGTGATGTTATCTCTTCAGAAGGCTGTTTCAGAACAGTGGTTCCATGTAGTCTACATAGCCTTTCCAGTCATCATCCATGTAATCTCTATTCTTAAAAAAACCTCCCCAAAATGCACCTGTAGCCTGTACTATGACATTCTCCACCACATTAAGAGTTAAACAGGGACCTTAAAAATGATGCTTTTAGGAAAATCAGCTTAAACTTTTCAACCCCTGTCTAAAGTATTCTTGGCATCTTACATGCTGTTTCTGAAATCTCTAAGCATTTTATTTTAATATATTTTATTTGTGATATTAAATGTACAAAATAATGGGTTCCGTGTGCAATTTTCTTGTGTGCATATCTTGCAATGTTACATTTGAGTCCTCGTTCCCTTGTGATCCTCTCCTTTTTCCCATGATGACTTTTCTCTGACATACCCTCAGTTCTGAGACTTTGTCTCACAAAGCATTGGCTTTACTTCTTGACAGTACAGTTCTTTCATATTGATTTTCATATCATATAGTCTCTTATTAACTTGTTCTTTAGTAATAAATGCTGTTTTAGAATAATGCCAATGCTTAAAATAGTTTTGAAATGTTTAATTCTTTACGTTTTGCTTGGGACATATTCTGATTATGTCATCTGTAAGAGTCACAAGCTTTCTCATGACTTTTGCTAGCGAACACCCTTTTCTCTGCCTGGAACAGTGACACCCTATCTCAGTGCATCCAGTCAAATGTTTTCATCTCCCCTCTCTTGCTAACAGCAGCATACTCAACCTAAACTGACTAAAACCTTTTCCACAAAAATGTGACTGACCTTTAACAAAGATGAGTTTAGTCCCCTTCAGGAACATCAAAACTGAGATGATGGTGTAACAAACACATGGGAGCCAGCAACTGGAAACAAGGGTAAAAATCATGCTGCCGTTCTCAAGGTCATATCTTCATGGCACTATTCTGAGCTGACTGTTACATGCCCCCCAGCCCACTTCCTTGAACTCTGTGGTGTAGGGTGAAATCAGTCTAATCATGAACGCCCATCTACTGCCCAGCCAAGAAAGCCTGTTACAGCCTTTAAACGCTTTATGAATCCAGACCTCTACATCCTCAATCAACAATAGCTTTCAACATTCCTTGTTGATTTAATTAGCACTGAGATGACAGATAACTGTCTCAAAAGCAGATATTCTATTTTAATTTTGCCTGATTACCTACCTAGCACGTATCTAAAATAATTGAAGTCCACGAATAAGGAAAAAGAGCAGTAGGCTAAGAACAGAGTTAACACAGATGCTGTGAGAAACACCAAAATTAACTCTAGGCTCCTTGATAACCACAGCACTAAGTTGCTCTGTTGATATATAATTCTAATTATTATAAAGAAATACTCTAGCTTTTCAAGAAAGAAAACTTGGAAAAGAAAGGGTGCCACGCTATAAATGTAATTCAGTTCACAAACTTCATACAAGAGAAACTTGAAAATATTATTAGCAATATTCTCCAAAATACACATAACAACTTATTATTATCTAGGGAAATCAATTATATGCTTAAAGACTATTGGATATATCTTCACATCTCTGAAGAAAGGATTATAGAAGCACTAGAGGGATAGCTCAGTCAGTAAAGTACTTTCTCCAAACATAGTGACATGAGTTTCACTCCAGAACACACTTAAGAACTCCTGTAGTAGAGTTGGCATCTGCTTCCACACATAAGCACAGACACGCACATACACATTGACACATGCATTCCCATATCAACATACATATGCATGCACTCACTAAAATTGGGAAAAGCATCAATTTATTCTTTGTTTATTTTCAGTAAATTATGAGTCATATTTTTTTCAGACATTGACTCTTGGACAGTTCCGTGAACTATGGAGCATAGTGTGTGAACTCTTTGATTAGCTAATCTGTAACAATCACTTTGATTACCCAAAACTGGTAACTGATATGTTAAAAAGTAGCAGACCATACCAGCCCCTCTGACTACTACCAACCTTCACCGAGTATTTAAAAGAAGAAAAAAATCCATGTCAGACTGCTAATTGAGTGAAGCCCTGGCTTGTGAGTGGTAATGGTTTTGATTAGAGTGTAACATGCCCTGTAATGGCAGTGATGTCACTGGGTTCTTTGTAGACCTCCGCTTGACTGAGGTCTGAGAAGTTATGTTCTAAATGTAAAGGGGAATAAGGGGCAGAAAAAACCCACCAAAACAACCTGTAATGGACAGACAGACCTCCCTTGCTCCTGTCTCAAAGAAGAAAATAGTCTACTGGATTTGAAAGGGGAGGGTGAGATGTACTGTACCCTTGCACTTGTTGGCTCCTTAAGGTAGCTGGGCCTGTCAGCGCTCCTTTCATTTGGGTCTGAGGAGTTAGTCTTCATTGGCAGCAGGGAGTAAGGAGTCAAATTGGAACTGCTGCTGCCTTTCTTAGCAGCTGGTGAAGAGCCTGTTTCAATGAGGTGCCTGCTGAGCGAGGCTTGCTTATGCTGAGTGGCTTACTAGATACTTTTTATTGTTGTTGTTGTATGTTTCTAGAGCCATCACACTAATGAGATTAGTGGTGTACAAACTGACCCAGCTTTCATGATGTGTGACACCTTGTATACATGTGACAAATATGAAGTGAACAGCTAGACAATGTCATTTGGTGAGAAAACACAACTTGTGTGTGTTCCGGCTAGGCACACACTTTGGGCAGGATGAAGGAGCTTTTGTAGAGTAGATGAATCCTGCTGGGCCCTCAATCCTAATACTCTGGGATAAAAAGGCAAGCTTGTTCTCTGTGAAATGTGCTCCTGGCTTCGGAGCTTATGTCACGCTTGTTAGAAATGGACGTCCTGTAAACGCTTTCACCAACACATGTGTTTAGACATCTCAATGAAGAAAATGAAGGCTTTCATAGCAAATATATTGGCTTGTGACAGGGTCCTCATGAACAAATCTGAACTGATGTCCAGAAGGGCAATGTGGGCTTTCAGAACACATTGTCTGCCTGGGATATTCCGAATGTGATTAGTTCCCTTGTGATGCAATAGTATACTATATTTTGTAATTGATCACACTTCGGTAATCCTTTCCACAGCTTCATATACTTACTGTGTCAATGATACTTGAAGTTAGTGATGATTAAGACCGTATGGAGCAGAACTCAAGAGCAGATCTGAACAATGGTATGGGTCTACCCACAGAGCTCTTGGGATACTCACAGGTTTTCACCACAGGCGCTCCATTAACCTTGCAAGTCAATCATCTCATTCCATAAAGCAGGGTATGTTCCCCCTATATCCTGACAGTAGGTTTGCAAGCTGTCTGCAATAAAGCCAAAGTCAGAGTATAGGACTCTTAGCGGTACAGCTTATGTCTACAATGTGAAAGATGGAGATGCAATGCTCTTACCATGGTGTATACAAAAGGTTGACTAAGAAGTGCCTTTTCAACTTGATAGACAAGGACATCCAAGATCTTGAATTACAAGCTTAGGACTGGGTAATGAGAGAAACTGGCTTAGGATGTTGTAAGGGGCTGGCACATCAGCTTGATGGTTAAAATGCATACTGCTCTTGCTCCAGACCCAGATTCAATTACCAGCACCCGCATGACACCTCACAGCTACTTGCTAAGTGCAGTTCAAAGGACGCATCAGCCTCTTCAGACCCTCACAGGTTTAGGAAGTACATGGTATCCATAACACGTACACCAGGCACACGTGTGTGTACATAAAATGACATAGACAAATAAATCATTTTTAAAACAAGATTATGATAAAGGCAGCTCTTGCTGAGGTCAACTGTATTCTGTTAACTCTCAATGGTAAGCTTATTTTTATATGAGTCTGAATTAATATTAAATTTTGTTGAATTTAAAAGCCAGCATCCAATTCAGTCTGTAGGTTTATCCAGTTTCTGGAATGTTTAAAAACAATGTTAAGGAAAAGAGAGAAAGGCCATATCCTAAATCACTTTTGTCTATGGCTTGAATTTAATTTTCGGGAATTTATCTTTGCCTTTATAACTATTACTTCTAGCCCAATGGACTGAGCGGATTTTATTTAAAGTATCAGTGAATTTTACTTAGAAACTTACATGAGAACAAAGTTTCTCTTCCAAAACAGTGATTTTTTTTTGTTTCTTTGTAGTTTGGGGTTTTTATTTTGATCATCTATTAGCTCTTTGAATAAAACTGCCAAAAAAGTAAAATAGAAAATATTTCAAAACCATATTTTACTTTCTTAACTTTTTACCAACAGAATTTTTTATGAGTAGTCTCAAATATTATTTACACTCATTTTACTTTATATTTTTTTGTTTTTCTAAAAGCATAAAACACAGCTGTACCTGAAATGGGCATATTTATTAATATATACAGACATATAAAAACATACGTGTGTGTCGTGTGTGTGTGTGCATGTGTGTGTAATGCGATGTAATTCTGGTGCTCTGTGAAACACAGTTGTAGGGGTCAGTAAAAACCACACTTGAATAAGACAACCCAACAATTCCCAATTCATTACAGCAGAGGTTTGTCAGCATTTCCAAATAAATCACAATCAGTGTGGCCACCTTTACTCATTAGGAGATGGCCAAAGCGTAAAAGATTTTGCAATATTAACTATAATATTAACTATACTAGCCCAGACATTTCACCAGAAAATACCTTATTAATAATCCGTGCTTTCAGCTCTTTCCAAGAGTCCTCCAAACCATAGGTTATGAATGCAGCTTAAACTGCTGGTGCGCATTTACTCTTGCATCTGATACGTGAAAGTTAGCATCCTGCTAAATTCTAGCAACCACTAAATACCTGCAAAAAACCCCACAAATATGCTTTTCAGCCTAAAAGTTAATTCAATTATTAGCTCTATCTCAAAGTTTCAGGGACCTACACAAGCACTCTTGTGTGCTATTCACATTCACTGAGTTCTGCGAGGTCTTGATCCAAATGAACAAAAAATGAATCCGAGAAATGAATTGTTAGATCATAAAGGTGGCCCAGTGGATAAGAGCACATGCTGCACAAACAAGAGAACCAGAACATGAAATTCCAGCATCCATTCAAAAATTGAGTATGTCTGCACCTATAACCTAGCATTGGGAAGTGGAGAAGAGGTGAGTCTTGGAAGTTTGCTGGGCAGCCAGCCTAGATAAAAAGATGAATTTCAGGTTCAATGGAATAAGTAACATAGAGACACACTGACTGTCCTCCTTCTCTGGTTTCTACCTGCTCACACACGGGCTCATACACCTACACCCGCACACACATACACCTGCACACATACACACACATGTATACACATATGCATACCTCCATACAGATACACAACTGCACACACATACACACACACCTGCAGGTACACAAGAACAGATTAAAGTGATCATGGCTTTCATGTGTGTGAACGTGAACTTTGAAAAAAGTCACAACAGTCGGTTATTTCCATGTTCAATGTTTCATACAAGGAATCAGAAATGTCATGGGAACTATTAATCCAACACATTTTAAACGTAGTAAGCATATTAGTAGTTTTAGCAGACAGTCTATCTGAAGCCAAAGGACAACTGATGACTTGATAAAGAAGAAACCTATTGATTTTCTGATAAGTCTTTTCTTTAATATTTCATTTCTTGCACTGGAGAGATAGCTCAGTGGTTAAGAGAACTTGTTGCTCTTGCAGAGGACCTGGGCTCAATTCTCAGCATTCATCTGGTGATTTTCAACAATGTACAACTTCAGGTCCAGGGTTCTGACCTGCCTGGACACCATGCACCAACATGGTACACAGAGATATACATACAGGGAAAACACTCATGCACATAAAGTGAAATAAATGAATTTTTCAATATTCAAGATATTTCATTTATTTGCATATGCTTAGAGATTGTGGCTGTCCCTTCTTGCTTCAGATGATTATGACAAACAAATATTCAGTCAATTACTTGTATTTTATAGTAATGTAAGTTTTTATAGGAAATGCCTAACATCTTTATAAAAATACATTCAGAATAATATTTTTCCATGTTTGTTTAGCAGATTTAATATATATTTAAGCTTTATTGAAAAACTTAATGAAAAAAATGATTTCCATTCTTTCCATAACAATTTGCTTAGAAATTTTTTATTGTTTCTCTTATTTTATAGTTTTAAATGGGGTTTCAGGCTTCTTAATTACGACTTCTCATTCATTAATGTGATTTTAAACTGTCTTGAAGTGAAGGTTTTATGCTTCCCATATTTCCACTCAATGTCATCTGTGTTTTTGAACATTTCTCATTTTTTTGAGAATATACAACTGTGCAGTAAATAGCAATCTCAAGAAAAAGTATCTGCTAAGTACAATTAGTGTATACATAAAGTTCAATATATAATTATGAAAAATAAACACTTTTATTTTTCTTATACCATAATATAGAATTGCTACATATGGTTCATCTAAGTTGCTAACACAAATACATTAATTTAGTTTGCTATGCTGTTTGGGGGATTTGGTTTTGACCACAGTTGTCAGGATTGTTAGCTTAGCCTATAAAGTCCCTTCATGTTCATCTTTTCCTACACATTTTAGGTGTTTCCTGCCTTTAGAAGATGTCATAGGTCTTTCTCTGGTGTCCTGGCCTCATGATAACAATCTTTCCTTTACAGTTTCAGAAAGCACTTATCTCTTATATTTAATTGAAGTACCTGAAGGTAAACCGGTGCATGCCATTACCCGTATCACCCTCAATTCAACCTGGGTTTGGGCTAAGGACTGCAAGGGTTTGTTTGTTTTCCATAGCACAACTCTAAAGCAGGTATTCCTGTTCTGCCTACCTCTTACCTAAATCCTTGAGTTATATCTTCATCTTGCCATTGAAACAAACTTGTGTTATCTTTCACTACAAAAATGAAGTAAGGCATTGCTTCAAAAAAAAGAAGGGAGGGGGGAGAAAGAAAACGAAGCTTCTCTCCGAGGCTGCCAGGAGGTTTTATCTTCATGATACTAACGATAATCCCCTGTGTAATTAACTGTGGAGTGGTTATGCAAGCGGCAACCCATGACAAGCCTCATAGAAAATACATCAGTATTAGCCACAGGTGAATTCGTTTAGAAAGATTAATGACTGCACCTGAATTTTAATGTCTGAAAAGGGATGGAACACTGCATCCTTAATTAAAAAGTTGAATGACTGGCGATGGTTTGTTTAACATCACAAATTTCAACGGGAAGTTTTGGTATTCCCGTACAGTGTGCAAAGAGGACTTCCCTTAGAAAGTGGAGAGGTGGGCGAAAGGCAATACCGCATTCCGTGCTTACCTTATGTAAATCGGTACCAGAGCAGTTGCTTTGATATGGATCAAATGCGGCATAATTATGGCCCTTTTCAGCTCACAGTGGCTGTGAAGATAAGAGTTCTTACAGAATCTGAACAGGTACTGCCCCTCAACCAAGACGAAGTCAGACTGGGGAAGGCAGGAATGATTAGTGAGTTATCCATTGCTTGATGGGAGGCGGTTTCTTCTTCATCGCTGTTTTACAAAGTTTTTTTAATGAACAGAAAGTAACCTTGAAAAACTATGGCAATGTCCTTCCCAGAAGAGCCTTAACTCTGCTCAGGAACTCTTCCTGAGCATATCAAAGCTCATCACGGACAGATTTTTCAAGGACAATTTTAATTTCCTGATGTGAGATTCCTCTCTGTATACTGTGATTACCATTAATGAATAAAAATAAAAGCTGGCTTGAGCCTATAGCAGGGCAGAACAGCAGTAGGTGGGGAAAACAAAACTGAATGCTAGGAGAAAAAAGGTGGAGTCAAGAAAAGCCATGCAGCCCACTGGAGACAGACGCCAGAACTTTACCTGGTAAGCCACAACCTCATGGTGGTGGTACAACAGATTAATGGAGATGGGTTAATTTAAGATATGAGTTAGCCAGAAATACGCTTTAGCTATTGGTCAAACAATATTGTAAATAATATGGTTTCTGTGTGATTATTTCGGGGCTGAGCAGCCAGGAACAAACAAGTGCCTCTTACAACCATCTCCTTCCTTAAGACTTGGATGGGGAAAGGGGAAAAGGAGGCTGTGACATGTTTCCAACTAGGAGAGTTGTCTAACTAGTCATTTGTCCCTTGGGTAGAATACTAAAGGCAAATGTCTTAAGCATTAATGACTTAAAGTATTACTTTGATCAATTGTTTAAAATACTTTTTTTTTACTTTACAGCTAATATCTATTTATAAGTGAGTACACACCATGTTTGTTTTTCTGGGTTTGGGTTGTAGATGGAAGTTTGTGTTCTGATCGGTCCCACAGCCATTCAGTACCAACAAAACACACAGAGGCTTATATTAATTATAGACTGGGTAGCCTATTAGCTAAGGTTTATTATTAACTAGCTCTTACAACTTAAATTAACCCATAATTCTTGTCTATGTTAGCTATGTAGCTTGGTACCTTTTATCAGTGAGGCATTCTCATCTTGCTTCTTCTGCGTCTGGCTGGTGACCACAGACTGACCCTTTCCTCTTCCCAGAATTCTCCTTGTCTGGTTGCCTCACCTATACTTCCTGCCTGACTACTGGCCAATCAGCATTTTATTAAACCAATACNACCTTTTATCAGTGAGGCATTCTCATCTTGCTTCTTCTGCGTCTGGCTGGTGACCACAGACTGACCCTTTCCTCTTCCCAGAATTCTCCTTGTCTGGTTGCCTCACCTATACTTCCTGCCTGACTACTGGCCAATCAGCATTTTATTAAACCAATACAAGTGAGAACTTTTTACAGGTTACAAGAGCATTATCCCACAGAACTGGGTTGCCTCACTTGGGGTTATTTCTTTCTAGTTCCATCCATTTGCTTTCAAATTTCCTGATTACAGAGTATTACAACTGAGTAATACTCTATTGTGTAAATGTACCAATTTTTCTTTATCCATTCTTCAGTTGAGGGACATCTAGGATCTTTCCAGGTTCTGAATATTGCATAGTTGAGTAAGTGACTGAACAACCTTTGGGTATATGCTCAAGATTGGTAGAGATAGGTCTTGAAAGACGTTGAGTCCCCATGATCTGAGAAACTACAATATTGATATTCAAAGTGGCTGTACAAGTTCGTACTCCCACCAGCAATGAAGGAGTCTTCTTCTTGCTCCACATCCTTTCCAGCATGATGTGTCACTTGTGTTTCTGATCTTAGTCATTCTGACAGGTATAAGATGGAATCTCAGAGTCATTTTGATTTGCATTTCCCTAATGTGTTGAACATTTCTTTAAGTGTTTCTCAAGCCATTTGAGATTCTTCTTTAGAAAATTCTGTTTAGATCTGTAACCCATTTTTTTTTTAAATTGGATTATTTGGGGTTTTGATGTCTAGTTTTTTGAGTTGTTTCTATATTGTGGAAATCAGCCCTCTGTCAAGTGTGGGGTTGGTGGAGATTTATTGCCATTCTGTAGGCTGCAGTTTAAGTTAAGGATAACCGTGCTACAATCCACAGACCCAGCAAGGGGGGCTCAAGGTGGGATGCTTGGATCTTCTTAGGAAGATGAAATGGAAGAGATTTCGTAGGTGTCCTGGGGACAGGTAGAGATGGGAACATGAGGAATCAGGTCCAGTGTGGGTGAGAGTACTGAAAGAGACAACTGGAAGTGGTGGGATGTATTTCTGGGTCAGGGATGAACCTGATGCAAGGGAAACTCCCAGGAATCTGCTAGAATGGGCACAGCTAAGACTTCTAGCAATAGGGGATATGTAGCCTGAACTGGCCATTTCCTGCGACCAGACAAGACTTTCAGTGGAGGGATTGGAACATCAACCCAGACACATAAACTTGGACCTACTGTCTGTTTTTCCTATGGGATGTACAAGTGTAACAATGGCACAGAGATTGTGGGAATGATCTCAGGTTCATCCTGAGATCAATGCCACCAGACAAATTCTACTCCTGACACTGCCTGGAGTGCCAGGACTCAGAACTAGATGGCCTGTAGATTTAGGATAGAACCAAATAGAACTGGAGGGGGGGAGTCAATGTCATGATGCCTAATGATATTCTGCTATACTCATAGACTGGTGCCTAGCTCAGTTGTCATCAGATAGATTTCATTCAGCAACAGATGCAGAGAGTTAGAGCCTAACATTAGTCTGAGCTTGGAGAATCCTACTTAAGAGAGGGAGGAAGAATTGCGGGAACCAGAAGGGTCAAGGACATCACAAGAAAACCCACAGATTCAACTAACCTGGACTCAGGAACTTAGGAAAGTTGGCGGATAGCCAGGGAGTCTACATGGGATTGACCTTGACTCTCTGCATATATGTGGCAGTTGTGTAGCTTTGTCTTCTTGTGGGACCCCTAACTGTGGGAACAGGGGCTGTCTCTAGCTCCTTTGCTGGCTTTTGGGACCCTATTCCTCATACTACGTGTAATGGATTATTAAAGATTGCTGCGGATCCCCAAGTAGCTTGCTGCGGGATCCCTCGTGGTGGCAGGCAGTGGGCAGGGCGTCCTGAGAGCAGCAGTCGGAGACCATGCCGCAGGTCTCCGAAGGTGGCTGTTCCCCGGTGGCGAGAGACAGATGGAGGCGCGCCATGCAGAGTGAGGTTGGATATTTATTAAGTGGGTTGTAGAAGTATGGAAGGGAAGGGGGAGAAGAGAGAAGAGCAGAGAGAAGGGGAAAGGAGAGACAAACGCGGGAAAGGGGGAAGTGGAGAGAGGCAGAAGCTGCCTCTTCGAGAGAAAGATGAATAGGTGAGAGAGAGACTAAGGCTGCAAGCAGAAAGGAAGACCTGCCTCAGTGGATGGGGAGGGAGTGGGCGTGGCTTGTTTCTTAAAGAGACAGAACAGATAATTACACTGGGTCACCTTGTACAACCTTAATAGAAGCAGAGTTGCTTAGTCTTGCTGCTATGTTTTGTTGATAGTCATGGGAGGCCTATCCTCTTCTAAATAGAAACAGAGGAGGAGTGGATGGATGGAGGAGAGGAGATGTGAGGATAGACTGGGAGGAGAGGAGAGAGGGATATAAAACTGTGGATGGGGTGTAAAATAAATTTAAAATAAAAAAAGCTGAGTACTTTTTATCATTTTCCCCCTTAATCACAGAAACAATTCATGGTTCTGAGAATTTAACAAACCCTAAGAAAAGAAAAGAAAAAAGAAGGAAGGAAGAGAAGAGAAAAGTGTTTGTGGGGGGGGAGTTTATAGATAGACTAGGGTAATATTGATCTATCCAGAGGTCCAGTTACATGTATGCTCATGTTACTCGTTTTTGAAAGGAATATCTTTTAGAATGGAAAAGAAGCCCACAACTAACTAGCAATTTTGTACTAGCCTAGCCACAGTTTCTACAATTGTCTGCTTCCAATGTTTGTTCTTTCCTTTGACAAGTGAATTCCACAGAAATGTTTGTTTAGAGAGATCAAATACACAAAAAATGACTCTGCCTTTTCATTTTCTAGGTCAGAAGGCAACTCATATCCTTGGCAAAGAGTTGCCTGTGTCCCTTAACACCAAACATTAGGTCGCTTTACTACTTTTTTTTTGCACGGCTCTAGTTCTGTCAGATTTCCAAGGGAACACATCTTAATGACATGTGATTTAGGATTATTGCTTCCTATAAAAGCTTCTGTCACTGTTTTGTGTGTGTATATGTGAAGAAAAATACTCAGCCTCTTAAAATCTATCTGTAAGTGCACACGTGCATCCTGTGGCAGGTGTGCCCAACACAGACTCATGAACACACACACATGCACGCACACACACAGCCCATAAGTATATATTCAAAAAACTTACTTAAAAAACATGCGGTTTTCTGCCCACCAGCTTGTATATATGACCCTGGACAGCAAATCTGTAAATAATACAGCTCAGTCAGTAGGACACCTGGCTATATCTAAGAGAAAGTGTATGAACAGGCACTATGGAGCATGCCTATAATCCTAGTACTAGGGAAGTGGAGACACAGGAGGAACAGGCTCAGGGCAGTCCCCAGGCACAGAAGGAACACGGCAAGGCTGGGATACAGGAGACCTTGCTTCAGAAAATAAGAAAGAAAAAGAATGAATAAATAAAGACAGAGTAAACTCTGTTTTTGGTTACATGTTGATATTTGTGGGAAAGCTATCTATAATTAAAGCAACAAGCACATTTTTTTATTTAAAAACACATGAACTTTCTCTGTTCTCTTGGTTTGGGTTTGTGATTGCTGAGAGCTGAATAAGCAGGCATTTCACTTTAGGGTGTGCCTTTGTTTTGTTACACTCCAGGCCTGTTCTTCCCAAACAACTAAGAAAAGGTTATAAACAATCACAATTATGCTGTCTGTGTGGAAGACTTCCTCTTCAGCACATAGTTTGCGGTGGAATATCTGTAACATAAAAGCCATTCAAAGATCCAAAAGTAAGAAGGTTGCCTTTTTAGGTTGCTTTGTTTTGTGGGGTTTTCTTTTGTAATTAAATAGTTCAGTTTACAGCCCCATAAAATTTAGCAGTGGCATCTCAATCCTGAACACATGCATGCTGGCACTAACATCAGCATCCCTATGCACTTGAGATGCCTGGACGTGAAGAAGAAAGGGGGAACTGGACCATGGTCTAGACAGTATCAAGTAAACTAGTAATGAATGTCACCTACTGCTTTCAAGGCTAGAAATTAGTGGGAGACTTACCCTTTCTCTGAATCATCTGTGTTTTATGAAGATGTTTGTGCCATACTGTAGGAATATTTATTTCTGTTTCATATTTAAAAGGTTTGGAGAAATGATATAAGAGGAAAAATGGAAAATGGATCATGGGTTTTTCTGAAATTAGGAGTAAGTTTGAGTCAGAGTGAAGAGGAAAACACGGCACTCCTGCAGGAATGAGCTCTCACCCTGAGTTCTGCTATATAAATTGTGCTTTAAACTTCACAAGAATCCAACTAACAGAAGAAGGGGGGTAGATGGCAAGAAGCTATATGTGACTGTATTATATGTAGCACACTGTTGAAAGTAGGAAAAGTATACAAACGACATATAATTTTTGCCTATTTTCAAATTACAGATGGTCTTGTGTGGGGAGCCAAAACTAGTGATTAAAAAATGGTAATTTAAAACCAAGCCATTATTAAAGAGAAGCTCAGCAAAGGGGATTTGAATAAAGCGAACTGGCAAAACTTTGAAGGGTGAGTGCCGGGGAGACTCGGTAAACTAAAAAATCATCAGGGACATTGAAACATAGACTAATCCTAACTGGGGCTTTCAGGTTTCTCTCCTCCAGAGAAGGAGGCAGAAGGAGACAGAGAGAGAAGAGAGACCAAGAGACCAAGAAATAGACCACACAAGCCACTTTGGATTCATTTTATAAAATCAGATTCACTGGCTGATCTTCATGTCATGAGTTTTGCTTGCTGCCTAGAACTGAATCCTGTGAACATAGCTCACTTCTTTTGTCCTCATTCCGTGGACTGTCATGTCTGAGCAGCACTTTTTCCTCCTAAATGGTATCGAATGTCTACACTGATGGATAGCTCCAACCAGAGATGGTCTTTCCTCTCCCAAATCTTTGTTTCTTCCTTTGCTTTTATCTTTGAGCTCCTGAAAAGCAGGTAATTCGTACTTCACATGGGAATTCTAGCAACAGGTGCTGGGATTGAAGGGAAAGTACCAAAGGAAATCATGTTTCCAACCCGAGAAAACTGAAGAGTTCTTCACTCCATGTGTTCTTTTCCCACAGTATCCAGGCAAACATGTGCTTTGTGGGTTTTCTGCTTCTACCACTGTCACATGCTATACCGTGTAAAGTTATTTTCACGTGTACACTCAGGGTTTTTTGTGCTGAGTTACATGCATTTTCTGCAAGTTAAAATTTACACGTTTACACAAGTACTGTAAATTTGACCTTTTCAATATTTTTAACTAATCTCATTACTAAACGGCAGCTTACTGCATGCCAACTGGAAGCTGAAAATGATTGCAAAAGGATCCACAGGCCAGACTGCATACACACTGCGGATCAGAGACTCAGTGCTAAGGTTTGCTTGGAAAATAAATTATCCTTATGAATACAGAGTTGGAGTCAGTGTTTCCGGTACTGTGGTACGGCTTCATTTTCTCTAGTCGTGCATGCACTCAGTTTCCTTGAAAGACTTAATATTTTTCCAAATGTAGTCTATGAAAAAAGCTGAAGTATGGAGCTTCTGCAGAGCCATTTGTCATTCGCCTGCATTTAAGGTGCCCGCGGTCCTCTGTGTATCGCTAAACTTCACTTTTAACAGGAGAAAATAGGCCTGAAAAGGGAAGCGATATTTTACTGCTGAGCAAGAAACTGTGTATTCCTCTTTCACAGTCCTGCCTCGGGAGCTTGTAGAACGCTTCTTGACCAAAGGAGACGGCATGAATATTCATGTCTTTTATGAGTCACGAAGTTGAGGCCTTATGGTTTTCCCATTTATCAATTACTGGCTGAGGATCACCCAGCCACAGAGCTGAGCTGATTAACAACGCTCTCTTTGTTTACCCCACGTGGACGTGAAGCCACACAGTGACAACTGTATTATTTCGTGCCTCTTCAGATGTCCACACTTGTGCAAAAAAGCTTAACATCTTGTCAGGTTTCATCACGCATCCTCTTTATTTCCACATTGTGAGAATTTGGATCATTGCAAATCACACTGACTTTTCACAGTTTCCTTTCTCTTTGCCCAGTGAAGGCCGGTTTGGTGACCGTGCCTAACACGCGTGAGCAATCAGGCAGATCCTCTGCTCTCAGGTATGTGTGGCATCTGCCTGCAACCCTGGAGTTTTTAAACTTTGTGCCTCCAGCACCTGAGAAGCACCTGCTGGGAGCACCACCACCAGCTCACCTTGCTGGCTTCACCCCTATTTCTTTTGACTTGGGTTAACACCTGCTGTTTTACTCCCCATTCCTACACATCCCTCCACACAATCATCTACCCCAGTTATGTTCCTATTATCACTGCCAGGTTTCTTCTGGGCGTCAGTACTGTTGCTGGTATTGTACCCAAACAAAGACACAAGAATTAGAAGTTTGAAACCTCTGCCT